>JAJMQU010000023.1:0-168281 GCA_030444895.1 Metschnikowia sp. yHMJ9 | reverse complement strand
GCGTCTATACTCGGCGCGCTTGACTTCCATTCCTTTGCCCTTTACGTTCAAATATTTGTGAACACAGGCTCTATCTACAGCATCTGGCGAATCAAATGTGATGAAACCGAAACCCCTTGATCTTCCTGTATCCTTATCAATCAATATGTGAGCGTCGATTACACGGCCGAATCTAGAGAAAACATCTTTGAGGTCTTTTGCATTAAATAATGGATCAATACCACCGACAAAGATCTTCCCGACCTTGCCCTGTTCTTCTTTAGTAATCGCCCGTCTTGGGTTAATCAATTCACCATCCAAGATGTGATCCTTTTTAATAACTTCATCGACTGCTCTTGGGTCTTTAAAGGTCAAAAATCCGAATCCACGGGATCTGCCAGTGGCAGAATCTTTCCCGATAGTACAGTGCAGAATTTCTCCATACTTGGAAAAGTAAGCGACCACACCGTCTTCAGTGGTATCCCAGTTGAGACCACCAATAAACATCTCTTCACTATCTTTGCCTAAGTTGGATGGTCGCATAAAATTTGTGGATGCCTGTGGCGGCTCAGATCGTTGCTGGAACTGTTGTTGTTGGTTGTTAAATTGCTGGTAGTGTTGGCCATATTGATCGTATTGCTGGTTTTGGGCCTGAGTTTGCTGACCCTGGTCAGCATTGAATGATGCAGGGGCAGGCACGGAGGACAGCACGGCTGCCGGAGGCGGAGGCACGGAGGAATATTCGGCGCCAAAGGATGGTTCTTTGATTATCTCACTCAGATGTTCCGTGGCCTTTTCCTTCAGCGTGGCCTCCTCATCCGTTGGTGTGCTTGCGGCTTCATTTGATTTTGTGCTAGCTTCATCGCCTTTTGTCGAAAGCTTTGACTCTATTTCGGACCCTACGATGGTCAGCACATCTGCACGTATCCGACTCAAAATCTTCTCCAATATCTTCCCTCCCTCCATCTCTGAACCACTGCCTATTGCGACATTGTTCTTAGCTACCACATAATGAGCGTTTATATCGTTAAGTGTTTGCGTTACCCTGTTAAGAACCAGGTGCCACCAATCCGCGTGAAACTTTTTATGCTCCGAGAGCATGCCGTCAATATAAAAGTATTGACTAAGCACAAGCTCAAGAACACCAGCCCTGATGATTTCCTTGTCTATATCACAATTGGTCGAAACTTTCTCTATTACATTCTGCACTCTGTCTCTTGCTTCCAACAAGTCCACCACAGTGGACCGATACCGGTCCACTCTTTTTATCATCCGACTAATCTTTTCTGCCTGCAGTTTTTTTACCCAACTCTTCGCAGTGTCACCGATCACTTCCATTTTTCTGTCCAACTCCTCGTGCAAGGAATCACACTTAGTGTAGTCAAACTTCCAGTCAGACTCCTTTTCGAGAACTAGTCCAACGAGCAACTCCAAGTACTTTTCGCATTCTCCTTTGAATGTCTCAAAATCACTCGCTAGCCTCGCAACTTCTGCTGCGTCTGGCGCTCTTTTCGAAAGTATCATACCGCCATCCAACATTGTCTTGCGCTCAACATTGTCCCCTTTGCCTTCAATTCCAAACCCAACGGGACGCGACACGGCCGCACTGGCCACCACATTGAAAGCGTACAAAACGAGGTAGATCTTAAAATTCATTTTAATGAGGAAAAGAGAATACCACTGGAGACAAAACTGTCTCATTATATCGCGTTACGACCTATATCCCATTGAGGTACGCTTTCACTGCTTTCGCTAAGCAACGTGAAATTTTTTTCTTGGCAACGACGACTAGACAATAGGATGTTACTCGACGCCGTCTATACTTCCATGTTCTGCAAAAGTCTGTCGGAGTGAGACCTCAAACAATGAAAAGGCCCACACGGCCTTGAATACATTACCTCTATTATTCGGATTCACTAGGCAGCATGATTGTAAGGTACTCGTACAATCATGGTGACTGGAAAGCGCCGTTGGCGAGAAACAGCTAGTCACGGCAAATTTTCGCATACCCCACAGTTCTTACCTGGGTTGCCAATCTCCGAAGAAAACACCGTCCCTTTACACCTAGAAAATCATTTGGTCTTTCTCCTAGTTTAATTTCGTCCCATCTTTTCCGTAGCGTGCTTTCTTCTCCCATCCTCTTCCTATTTGAAACGTACGCGGTGTTCACCACAACTCGGCCAATCTCGCACTGCTTCGCAAATCGAATGCAAATTTCTTGCAATTTCTTGGGTTGTTTTCCTCGCACAAGGCCCTATTACTTTTCTAGTCTTCCTACTGGCATTATCTCTCACAACGGCCGTGCGGCCGATCCTCCGGCTGTGGGCACATGCAGCGCGCTACTTTGGTCGACAATTGCAGGTAGCGAAAAGAAAGACAGAAAAAAAAAATGAAAAAAAAAAGTTCTCCCTAAAGAGACCACATGCCGTTGCAGTGTCTGATGGGGCAGCGACCTGTCGTACTCTCCAAAGAGTCGTCATCCTTTGTACCTTCTTTTAGAATTCAGTGTCCTTAATCTCGTTTTTATAATTCGACTTCCTTTCTTGTTCATTTCTTTGTTGCACCTTCTTCATCTTTTCTTCTTATAATCGCGAACACAAACCACCTAGTATTCCTACAAACTTTGCAACAGTTTCTCTTTTTATTCCTTCTCCTCTTCTATTTTCATCTTTTTACCTTTACTATCCCTATCTCCCTCTCTCCCTCTCTCCCTCTCTCCCTCTCTCCCTCTCTCCCTCTCTCCACTAGTAAACTTCTCTAGTGCACTCCTCTGGTCACCTCTCTCTCCGCCTTCGCGCTTTTCGCAACCACACACACTGACTCCCTCCACCGCCTGCTTGCTTCCCATCATATCCCACACCCACCCTTTACTCCCTTCCCGTTACCAAAAACGACCATCTGCCAATCCAAGCTTGCCATCTTGTTTCCTCTACTTTGCTACCTAACTTCTGTCCGACTTACTCTCACCTTTCCCTACCTCTCCCTCTTCACTATGTGCGCACTCTGTGCACTCACCTACCCTCACCTCCCGTACGTAGCCCAACATGAACTTGCATCCTGCAACCGTTTGCTCTCGTAATTTTATCTCTTGTACCTTCGCCTGCACTTTACCGTGCACTTCTCCTCCCATTTTTCTTACTTTACCTTGACCCTTCCGTTAAGCTGTCTACCCTCTGCCTACTAGTTTACTGTTGACTGCGCGCTCTTCCCTGTCATCAGCACTGCCACACTCCAATCCTACCATGTACCATTTTCACTCTCCGTGAGCTTCACCGGAATTTTAAGATTAAACTCTTCTTACCTCTCCTGTTCTCTACCATCCCCAACGTTCAAGTTGAAGCCACGATGACTCTGCCTTCTTTTGTCTCTCCTCACCCTAGAGCATATATGCAGTGCCGCTACCTCAGCGACTTCAACCCTTGAGCAAAAACGGCAATTTTCTTTGACGGGGAGTCGTTGACTCTTCTATGGTGTTTATTCAGGGTACTGGACCAGCACCGTGTAATTGCTTTTCAAATCGGTTGCGCTCAGCGTACCTTACTCTGACGCGGTCCTCAGCTTACTACTACTCTGAGTGTGCGCAGTACACTGAGTGTCCGCGCTTTTTGATCACTCTCCCTAATGCCAATTCCACTACCAATTGCCGTATCCACTCCCTTGAGTTTGTTCGCCCCAAATATTTGTCATAATCTTGCGTTCTTACTTTATATATGCCATACGTGGCTCTCCCGCTTTTAGCTCTCCTATTTTTCCTCTGCTCCTACTTTTCCTCTCTTCACACACCTCGCTCTACCGAAACACGCATTCAGACCTATCCGACGGCTCTCCGCCTGGGCAAAAAGCTACTGCTGGGGGTTTCTTTCGGGTATTCGCCCTTCAGTCTCCTGGGAGTTTTGCGCTGTTACGTGTCTCTTAAATAGTGTTGTCCTGTGCCTTTGGCCTATTGTCCTCTGCTTCAGGACATTAGTAGGACCTACGTGCCGCCACCTCGTGTGGCAGTGCCGGCTTCTGTGAAGCTAATAAAAATCAGGAATCAAAAACTACTACAACATTGACACCTAGCCGTTCACCGACTTTGAATTATTACCGGCTGCAAATTCAACTGAACACTTCTGATTATCACTAAATATCCATACCCACCTACCTCCTGTGTGGCCCTTAACGAATTCATCACTGTCTCGCTTCCAGTCATTCCTCGTGCTTCAATGTACCACGCCAAGTACCTGATCCACCCTTTTGTAGTCTTCGAGAAGCCTGCGTTCCAATCTTTCAAGTATATCCTTTGACATCTCCTGATACGGTCTTTGCGGGAGCTCACGAATGAATTTCCGAATTTTTGCTAATTCGTATTCAATAACCTTCTTTTTCCACGCCCATTTGATGCGTTCTCCGATGACACCGCCCTTAAAGTCGAAACTCTCGATCAACTCCATAGTTAATTGCAAGATTAGAGCTCTGATTTCCTTCACCTCCCTGTTCGCAAAGGAGTTCTTGTCCAATTCATCGTCATTTGCGAGTTCCATCTCTTCGAGTAATCTTCTGTACTTACGATACGTAACAACGGCTCTTTCTAAACTCTCCGGATTCAGGAAATAAATCCGGAATGTCTGGTATATCAGCTCTGTCAAAGTAGTCATTTGCTTTTTGATCAGAGACAACTGTATGAACTTTCGCGAATACATCCTTCCTTTCACAATTCTTTCGATACATGAAAAATATTGAGCATAGAAGCCTTGAAACCGCTACAATGACTCACAAGCTGCAATACCCAGCATTTCGTCTTCATCTTCCTCAGGAGATTTATCTATTTTTTCGAAATCTGCCCTTACACTCTGTTCCATCTCCCGGAACTTCTTCCATTCCTTGCATTCTGCAGCGAAGGATGGAACAGACTTGTCACCTAGCTCCTTAATTGTGCGGTAAGCATACAACCGGCCGTGGTTCCCCCATTCCTTGGTCTTAACAACGCTGCCGTCTAAACGAAAGAATTTAATAAGCCTAAGCTTGAGAACGGCTGCATCGATAATAGCCATGTCGATGCTCCAAATGACCTCATATCTCTGCACCTCTTTTTGATAGACTTCAGGAGTAGGATACAACTCTTTTTCCCATCTCCGTTTCGAGTCTCTTTCCAATCTCTTTCTCGCTTCTAACAAGTCCACCACAGTGGAGTGATACATGGCCAATGTCTCTAGCATGGGGCCAATGCCTACTGCATGCGGCGAGCGAGCCCAAAATGTCACGGCGTCAGCAATGGGTTCCCATTTTCCGCCCATTTCCATGAGTTCATATATACGAAAGTCAAACTGCCAGTACCGAACGAGTTTACAGAGCTTCAGCAAATAGTCCTGGCATTCAGCTCGGAACGCTTCGAAGTCACTCGTGAGCCTTGGGTCTGGCCCTCTTTTCGAAATCTGGATAGTGTCATCCGAAATGGCCTTGCGCTCGACCTCATCACCGTAGGATGCATTTCCAAACCCAAGGGGAGTCAGCATGGCCGCACTCGCCACCAAATTGGAAGCGAACAAAACGAGGTAGATCTTAAAATTCATTTTAAAGAGCAGAAAGAAAGGACAGGAGCCGAATTTGTCACGTTACATAGCCTTATGATGTCTACCATAATTGTATGCGGCCACTATTTTCGAGGAGCACCATGGTGAACTTTGGCTCATGACAACGGATACTAAACAATAGGATATTACTCAAGGCCGTCGATACTTCCTTGTTGGTCCGGCACAAAGGTCCGCTGGAGTGTAAAATCAAGCAACGGAGTGGCCATCTTAGTCTAGAAAAGTTTAAAGCCATTGTTACGGAACCGCCTTGCAGCGTCATTTTGAAATTCTACTCGGTCATGCAGTTTAAAGCATTGTTCCAGTTGCGCGTCATATTGAGAGACTACGCCAACTGCTCGATCAAAGTCACTTGAAACCGCCATTGGCGAGACATCCAGTCGCTGCAGGACCTCCCTCACCCCCGAATCCTCATAGTCTCGTTAGTCTCTTTAGTCTCGGAGGGTACCATGACGGAAAAAAAGAGTCAGCTTAGACGAGATAGGACCAGGCGAAAATAATCCAACACACCTTATCACCCCGCCATTATCACTTTGTAGAACCACCGCGCAAAACAAAAAAGTCGGGTTTCATGCTTCCTGTCGATATAAAGACAATTGCAAATCGGTTTTAGCGAGGAGTACTCTATGGAATCCCCCGCGTTTAGGTACGGGCCATATAAATATACGGCTTCTCTCCCCCTAATTCTTTAACTACGCTCGTGAGTCTCGTCGCTATCCAACTGCGGACCATCCTGCACTGTCTTTCACCGTTATCTCCCTTCGCGCTACCACCTCCAAGTCCTATTGTCTACCTGCTCATCCAACACGTATAGCTTCCCGTAGGCCCTTCCTGTACTCCCTTTCCCTAGTTCCTGATTTTTCCCAGTTTTCCATTCCCCTTTTCATATTCTTCTCCTTTTTTCTCCACCTTCTCTATTATTCTCCTCTATTTTTGCAACTATCCTGCACTTCTACGGCTTGCCTGCGAATGCCCACTCCGTCCCATTCATCAAGTAAACCATTTACCCAACCTGTTCAATTTTCAATTTTTGAACTTTCCCTATAAATTCAGTGCCATCCCCGACAATCACCAAATCTAGGTACACTCCCTTCTTGCTTCCCTCTAATTCGTCCCCCTTCTTTCACCCCCTCCACTCTTCATCATACCCCACGAGCCGATTGTTCTCGCCTCTTGAATCCCACCCTCCCGTTTTATGCTCCTTACCTGTTCATTACTTGCTCCGCGCTTTACACATTTCCTTCCTTGCCTCTCAAATCTTTCCCCTACTCCGACCGTACGCTCTCTTACCTCTTACTTGTTTCTGCTTGTCCTACTTCACCTTGTCACATCACCTCCCCTACACTTAGCTATGCCCGCTTTTTGCAACTACTAACACTGGCCTACATCATGCTGTGTTGCTTACCGTCGTATCCTTTTTAGGAGGTGATGGGGAAGATACAAACGGAGTAGTTTACATTCTTTCATACTTGGCTTCCAGCTGCAACGAGGCGTGCTTGATCAAGATGCATGGAATCCACATATCAGCCATTATATAACACAACCTGCAACAACTAAATACATATCTATCCCCAAGAAAGGATTCATTCCCTCACTCTAGAATCGCTGCATGTCACGCGAAATATTAGACAATGCAATTCCTGCTTAGCCGCCACGCTATTGTTCTCACGATTGTTTTCGCAACTTGTTCCGGCTGACTCGTGCCATTTCGCACCAGCAGATTGTCTACAACAACTCGTGCTTGGCAGCATGTGACAGAGGTATAAATAGGTTGCCCTGGCTGCCCTTTTCGCCAGGCTACCCAGTGTAGAACAATTGCCACAATAATACTCTCGTTCTTCGTGGCTCTCGCCTCGCTCGCCACAAGCGGGCTCGCGATACCACCCTTCCCCCATGTTTACTACGAAATATTGGCCCTGCAGTACACCATTCCGACAAAGTTGAACATTTCCCCGAAATACATAAGAGAGAGGGTACATGGGCGGGGTCATGACTCACACAGTCTCACGGACAAGATCTCCCGGAAGATGAACCCGTCGGTGGCCAACGTGTTGGACCCGTTCTTGAAGTTCGATAACAAACATTCGTACATCAGGCCCCTCGTCCAGTTATACCTGTTCGCGGGACGGACACGAGGCATTCGGGACGAGGGCAAGCACGCGATTCGGGATTTGGACAATATCACCGCCAGCGTGCGCACTGCTTTGGCCCAAAAGTTCCGCACGGTGTGGTTCCAGATCGAGCACGACGAGCACGCCACCGACGAAGAATCCCGCAAGGTTTTGCATTCGGAGGTGTGGAAGAGCGCCCACAAAGGGTTGTACCTAGGGCCTGAGCGGCAGGTTGATGTCATCGGGCTCATGGACAAGCTCGACACGTTGACGACGCTCTTTAACCCGGACGACAAGATAGACCGAGGCTACTTGATGCTCACGGAAACTCAGTTGGCTGACGTGCCGGTGCTGGAGAGGGGAACGTATGCTGGCTGCAAAAAATACAAGATCAGGTGCGATCTGCCGTCCATGAGCGCGTTCTTCAAGTACACCTGCAACGAGTCTGTGCGGCGGCTGGTGTACGTCCAATGTCTTAACAGCTATAAAAATAACGCCGAGCTCTTCGAGGAGATGGTGAAAGTGGGTTTCGACGTCGCTAAGCAACTTGGATACGCAAGCTACGCGCACTATGCCTTGCAACAAGCCCAGATGCAGACGCCGGAGGAGGTGTGGCAGTTCTTGACACTAATGCTGCAACACGTGCAGCCGTTGGCCCAGGCCGACCTCGCACTGCTACTCCAGCTCAAGAATAACGACTTAGAAAGCCGTGGCTTGTACGAGCTGAACGAGCTGAACGAGTTTTACGTTTGGGACCGGTTGTTCTACGAGAATATGCTCCTCAAGAAGGTGTACCACGTCAACCACGAGCAAATCAGGGAGTACTTTCCCCTCTATCAGACCGTCAATAAGATATTCGCTATGTTCGAGAGGTTATTTGACTTGAAGATCGTTCGCCAGACTAACGTGTCCCCGAAGAAATTGTGGAACGAGAACGTGCAGCAGTACGCCGTGTTCCAGAATATCCAGCACGGCGAGCCCCGAGACAAGTTCATGGGCTGGATATGGCTCGACCTCTACAAACGCAAGTACAAGAACGAGAATACGGGCCATATCGCCTTGTTCTCCCCGTACATCCGGCCCAACGGCAGGAGGTCGCCGGCAGGCTCGGTGGTGATACGCAACGTACAGCCGCTGGACATATTATTGTTGTCTCACGAAGAGGTCAGAATGCTCCTCTACGAATTGGGCCACGCCATGCAGAACGTGCTCTCGGAGACGCGCCACGCCGTTCTCCTGGGTACCAACGTGCCTCGAGACTTTGTCAACTGCCCGTCGCAGTTGTTCGAGTTCTGGGCGTGGGATAAAGACGCACTCAAGCTGCTCCTGTGCCACTACACGTCCGGCGAGCCAATGCCGGACGAGATCATTGACCGGTTGGTCGCAACGAAGAACGTGAACCGCGGACTCGCCGTCGCCGAGCAAGTGCAGCGCGCCATCTTCGACTTGACGGTGCATACGGTTCAGACGAAAGAGCAGCTCGACGATTTGAAAATCACAGAGTTATGGAACCACTTGCGCAAGGAGTTGACGGGGTTGGAGGCGGATGATGAGGTCCCAGGTTATAACACTTTCATCCACCTCAGCGATGGCGTAGCCGGTGGCTACTACGCTGACTTGTACTCGCATGTGATTGCTACGGACATCTACTACAACTGCTTCAAAGACAACCCCCTGAGCGAGCAGAACGGTCGCAAGTTTAGAGACATTGTCTTGAAGAGAGGTGGCAGCGGCAACGTGATAGACTTCATCGAGAGCTTCATGGGGCGATCTAAGATGGACCGGTTTGTTCAAGATTTGTATGGCCAGGCTCGGGGTTAGCAAACAGCAATTACTGGAGTAAGTAGGACTTTATTAGATGTCACGCACTGTTGCGACGCTCACACCTCCTCCGCAGCACTTTCGAAGGCTGGAAGCTTGGCGGTGGCGTCGCGTCACACATCAGTATCACTTGAGACAAACGCTGCTGAAAATAGTGGACCCGCTACCTATGCTTCCTGTCGATTTGAAATCAATTGTGAATTGTCTTTGGAGGAGTCCTCTAAAGAAATTTGCTGCGTCCGGGTATATTCTATAGGGAATCATAGACAACCAGCGACTCTGGTCTACTCGTGATTGCTCTCACTACGCTCGGAAATTTTGTCGGGCCTTTCAACTACGGTTTCGAGGGTCCCAAATGGGTAACTTGTTGGGCCCTCCATGCCACTTCCGTGGCTGCGCAGGGAGGATAACTGAATAAAGATCCCTGAAAAAAAAAAAAAGAAAAAAAAAAGAAAAAAAAAAACTCCACCCTCTTTCATTTGCCAGCTTTCATTTTCGAAAATTCTATTTTCTATTCTACCACTTCGTTAAAATTCATGTCTTTTTCTTCCATCTCATTTCGCGTCTTTATTTTCGACTACTACCTGTCTTCTCGGGCTTTCCTGCGAAGTCTATTTTCGCGAACTTTACAAGCTCTGCTTCGTTCTCCTAACCTCCACCCTGCTCACGCGCTACATCATTATTCACTGCCATTCACTCGCTGTAAATCATTACTTGCCGCAAAAATTCGTCTCTTCCCTTCGGAATTTCACTATGTACCATATACCACTACCACCAATGTACTCCCTTGATGAATTCATCATTGCACTCTCCCCACAACCAGCACTTTCTCCCACATTTTCTTTCTTCCTGCGCCGGCTTACGTCCAATTTCAATGTGCCACGCCAAGAACCTTATCCACTCTTTCTTAGTCGTCTAGAAGCAAGTCTAGTATCTCAAGTTCAGACTTCCTACCGAACTGATCGGCTATCTTCTTCGGGTTTTCCTTGAGATCGGACAAGAGCCCATTCAATCTGTCTAAGAATTCACCAATATCCTTTTTCTTCACCTCCCATTTGCTGCTTTCTCCGACTACAATACCTCTAAAGTCAAAAAACTCGCTCAATGATAAAGGCGCTTTCGAGATTTCAGTTCTGGTCTCTAACACCTGCAACTCGTGCAGCTTGAGAATATTGTCAAAGTCTGTATTAGCACGTACCCATGTAACGCCCTTACGAATTTGTCCCATAATAACGCCACCAACTCTTTTAACACATTTGCGCACTTCTCAAACATCTCATGGGTTTTTAAGTCCGCCAAAAGATGCAATGACGCGAGCCAATGTGGCATTCTCTTCTCTCGTCCAACTTGTCTCTCAATCTCCTTACTCTCATCTCCTTCGAAACGAGGCTCCTATCTCCTATTTCTCTCTTCCCTTTCGCATTCTGTTCCGTACACGAGAATTATTCACCATGTAAGACCTCAAAGGCTGCTGCTTCTGGCCCTCTTTACAAAAGCTTGATAGAGTCTTCCGATATTATCTTGCGCTCACCATCTTCCCCATGGGGTTCAGCTCCAAAGCAAGGGGACCCAACGTGGTCTCGCCCTGTGCCTTTGGCCTATTTTCCTCTGGTCCAGGACATTAGTAAGGCCTACGAGCCGCCACCCGTGGGGCAGTGCCGGGTTCTGTGAAGCTAATAAGGATATAAACAATTCAACATTCCAATTTCGACCCTTTCTCTTCCATTGCTTAATCTTCTTCTTCTCCTTTATTGGTCAATCTTATTTCTCTCTTCCATTGCTCAATTCTTTTCCTCTCTTCTATTGGCCACTCTACTTCTTATTGCTCTCAACTACTTTCATCTCTCTTATTCTTCAAAATCCATCTGCTACAACTCGCTTTTCTTTTCTTACCCTTTTTGAAATTCGTCCACTATTAGCCGTACTTCACAAGCGTGCGATGCTCTCTTAATATGCTCAAAAACTTGCACCTCCCAACCCACTATCAGACTTCCTCACCCAAGTCAATTCAGAACGGCTGGCTGGGGTAGATATTCTTCCCTTATGTCTTCATCGTTCTCTGAAGATACAATTCCTCCCGTTTGCTCCTCATCTACATTAGGAATTGCGTCTTCGACGTTGCGCACGAATGCGCCGCCATCGTTCTCTGCGCGAAAAAGATAATAAATACTATCCTCAGGAGATATGCCTTCGATTTTGAGAATATCTGCATGCATCCGTCCCAAAATCTTCACCATTATCTTCCCTCCCTCGATCTCTAAACCACTGGCTATTGCGAGGGAGTCCTTAAATTCCAAATAATTAACGTATAGATCGTCAAATTTTCGCACTACGTTGCAAATGAGATTGTGCCACCTTTGCTTGTTCCTCCTTTTGTTCTCCGCGAGACTGCCGTCAATACGAAAGTATTCACTAAGCACAAGCTCAAGAACACCAGCCCTGATGATATCCTTGTCCATGTCCCGACTAGTCCGAACCTCCTCTTTTACATTCTGCACTCTCTCTGTTGCGTCCAACAAGTCCACCACAGTCGACTGATACCGCTCCAATGTTTTTATCACTTCACTAATTGCTTCTGCCTGCGGTGTACGGGCCCAACGCATTGCAGCGTCATCGATCACTTCCATTTTTCTCTCCAACTCTTCGTGCAAGGAATCATACATAGAGTAGTCAAACTTCCAGTCAGATCTCCCTTGCTGAACGAGACCAGACACCAACTTCAAGTACTCTTCGCATTCTCCTTTGAACGTTTCGAAGTCACTCGCGAGCCTTCCAACCTCTGCTGCATCTAGCGCTCTTTTCGAAAGCGGCATACCGCCATCCAACCTTGTCTTGTGCTCAACATCGTCTGCTTTGGCTTCAATTCCAATCCCAGCGGGACTCAACGTGGCCGCACTCGCCACCACATTGAAAGCGAACAAAGCGAGGTAAATCTTAAAATTCATTTAATGAGGAAAAGAGAAAATGACAGGAGCGGAATTAGTCACGTTATATAGCCTTATGATGTACGCCATCCTGGTATGCTGCCACTATTTTCGAGGAGCACCATGGTGAATTTTGGTTCATGACAACAGATACTAGACAATGAAATGGCCCACCTGGCCCTGAATACATTAACTCCACTGTTTGGATTCACTATGCTGGGTGATTGTAAGGAACTCGTACAATCACGGTGACAGGAAAGCGCCGTTGGCCAGAAACAGCTGGACACGGCAAATCTTGGCGCACCCCACAGTTCTTACCTGTGTCGCCAACCTGCGAAGAAAAGACCGTCCCTTTACACCGGAAAACCATTTGGTCTTTCCCCTAGTTTAATATTGTCCCACCTTTTCCGTAGTGTGCTCTCTTCTCACATCCACTTCCTGTTTGCAACGTATGCGGTGTTCACCACAACTTGGCCCATCTCGAACTGCCTCGCGATTCGAATGCAAATCTGTCTTACAGTTTCTTGACATGCTTTCCTCGCACATGGCCCTATTCCTTTTCTCGTCTTCCTGCATTATCTTTCGCAACGGCCGTGCGGCTGATCCTCCGGCTGATCCTCTGGCTGTGGGCACGCGCAGCGCTGCCTTGATCGCCAATTGCAGGCTGCGAAAATAAAGACAGAAAAAAAAAATCGGAAAGGTAAGTAATAAGACTACAGCCTTCGTACCTTGTCTTTCTTTGGTCAATCCTCTCCTTTGTTCTATCGATAAATCTACGTCCTCTTTTATTGCTTAATCTATTTCCCGTCGTCCTTTGTCAACAATATTGCTGCGCTTCTCATTGCGCAACATCTATACGCCATCCTCTTTTATTATTCGACGTCCATTTTAACTTCTTTTTTTTCCTCTAAATCACAACTATTTCTTTCTCTTCTCTCTCTTCTCTTTTCCTCTACATCTCCTCTCTCTTCCTTTTCTCTACATCCCTCTCTCTCTTTCTCTCTCTCTCTCTGTCTCTCTTTTCCCGTATTTCATAAACTCCTCCACTCCTTTTTCCTTCGCCTGTGGCCCTGCTCTGCCCATGTCTAACCCTACTCAAGCGCTACTACAACATTGACACTCAGCCGTTCACCGACTTTGAATCATTACCGGCTGCAAATTCAACTGAACACTTCTGAATATCACTAAATATCCATACCCACCTACCTCCTGTGTGGCCCTTAACGAATTCATCACAGTCTCGCCTCCAGTCATTCTTCGTGCTTCAATGAGCCGCGCCAAGTTCCTCGTCCACCTTTTTGTATTCTTCGAGATGTCGGTGTTCCAGTGCTTCAAGTAGCGACTTCTTTTCGAAAGGATCCAGTCTTTCCCCGACAGTTGACAATAATTGCCTAAACTCCGCTAAGAAATCAGCAATACCCTTCTTTCACTCTGCCCATTTGTCGCGTTCTCCGATAAAATTATCTTCAAAATCAAAAAATTCGATCAACAACAATGTCTCTTCCAACACTTTAACTCGCGCCTCAAACGCTTTCAAGTCAAACTCTGTGAGGAAAGTGTCTGCGTCAACTTTAGCAAGTGCAGATTCTCCAATTTGGTTCTTGGCCCACTTAGCGAAATGTAGTCTTTCCAACTCTTTTAATATGTCTGTATATTTCACTAGCGTGGTATGAGCTGTTGCTTTTTTCAAAAACTTGGGCGACGCGATCCAATATAGGAGTGCTTCCTCCAAGTGCTCTCTCAAATACAGCACTTTCCATTTGATCCCAGAGAAGTAATTCGCATAATCCATATTTTCTCTCACAACCATTTCGACACATGAAAAAAATTGAGCATACAAGCCTTCAAACGACTCAAATGTCTTGCGAGCTTCAATACCCAGCGTTTCGTCCTTAGGCTTTTAAGGAGAGGCCTTAGCCTGGACTTTCTTGTCATCTTTCTCAGCAATAGCCTGAATTTCGGCTTCATATTTCGAAGGAGATGTTTGGATTTTGATGAAATCTTCATATGCCTTCTTTATCGCCTGCTCCATCTTCCATTTCTCGCTCGTTGAAGGGGTGTCAAGAGCAGCCTTGCTTACTAGCGTCTGAAGTGTGTCGCGGGCCTTCCCATAGACGCTGGACCTCCATTTATCGGTCTTAACAACACTGCCATCTAAACGAAAGAATTCAATATACCTAAGCTCAAGAACGGCTGCGTCGATAATAATCGTGTCGATTCGCCGACTGATCTCATCTATCTCCCCAGGATGTTGGCTCGCCGGCTTTTGGCATCTCTCATCTGCTTCCAACAAGTCCACCAAAGTGGAGTGATACTTGGTCAATGTCTTTTTCATGGCGGGAATGCGTCTTGCCAGCAGCAAATAAGTCAAACGATCCCAAAATGTGAGGGCGTCAGAAATGGCTTCCCATTTTTCGTTCATGGACCTCTCCATTGAACGATACTTACGAATGTCAAACTGCCAGTTCCGAACGAGTTCACAGAGCTTCAGCAAATAGTCCTCGCACTCGCCTGTGAACACTTTGAAGTCTCTCAAGAGTATAGGAACTGGCCCTCTTTTCGAAATCTGGACAGAGTCATCCGAGAACGCCTTGCGCTCAACATCAACCCCGTAGGATTGAATTCCAGACCCAAACAGACTCAGCATGGCCGCACTAGCCACAAAATTGGAAGCGAAAAAAGCGAGGTAGATCTTAAAATTCATTTTAATGAGGAAAAAGAAAGGACAAGAGGGGATTTGTCACGTTATATACCATTATGTTGTATCCCATCGAGATATGCTGCCACTTTTTTCGATGAGCATCATGGTGAAATTTGGTTCATGACAACGGATACTAAACAATAGGATGTTACTCGACGCCGTCTATACTTCCAAGTTCAACGAAGGTCTATCGGAGTGAGACTTTAAACAACGAAATGGCCCACTCGGCCTTGAATACATTAACTCCATTGCTCGGATTCATTAGACTGCGCGATTGTAAGATACTCGTACGACCGCTCGGTCATGGTGACTGGAAAGCGCCGGTGGCGAGAAACAGCTAGTCACTGCAAATTTTCGCATACCCCACAGTTCTTACCTGGGTTGCCAATCTCCGAAGAAAACACCGTCCCTTTACACCCGGAAAACCATTTGGTCTTTCCCCTAGTTTAATATTGTCCCATCATCTCCGTAGTGCGCATTCTTCTCCCATCCACTTCTTTTTTACAACATATGCGGTGCTCACCAACTCGGCCCATCTCGCACTGCCTCGTAAATTGAATGTAAATCTTACTTGCACTTTCTTACCATGCTTTCCTCGCACAAAGCCCTATTACTTTTCTCGTCTTCCTACTGTCGTTATCTCTCACAACGGCCGTTCGGCCGATCCTCCGGCTGTGGGCACATGCAGCGCGCTACTTTGATCGACAATTGCAGGCTGCGAAACGAAAGATAGAACAAACCCTTAGACGAAGGAGCAGGAGAAAATAACCAAACGCACCGTATCACACCGCCATTATCACTTTGCACAATCACCGCGCAAAACAAAGTACCCGGTGTACACGCCTCCTGCCGATCTAAAAACAAACTATTGCAAATCGACATTCCCGAGGAGTACTCTAAGAAATGCCCGTCCGGGTAGTCTATACGAAATCATATTCGGCTTCTCTCCCCCTGATTTCTTTAACTACGCTCGTGAGTCTCATCGCCATCCCAACTGCGGAGCATCCTGCACTCTGTCTTTCACCGTTCCCTTCGCCATACCACCTCCAAGTCCTATTATCTACCTGCTCATCCAACACGGTTAGCTTCCCGCAGGCCTTTCCTGTAGTCCCTTCTCCTAGTTCCTGACTTTTTCCAGTTTTCCATTCCCCTTCTCATATTCTTCTCCTATTTTTCGCCTCATTCTCTATTATTTTCCTCTACCTTTGCAACTATCCTGCACTTCTTCCTCTTGCCTGCGAATTACGACTCCGTTCCATTTATCAAATAAACCATTTACCTAAACTATTTAATTTCCTTTTTCTAAACTTTCCTATAAATTTGGTGCCAACCCCGTCATTTTTCCAAATCTTGACACAATCTCTTCTTGCTCCCCTAATTTTCTCTCCCTCTCTTTCACCCCCTCCACTCTTCAACCTACCCCATGAGCCCATCGCCCTCGCCTCTTGAGTCCCACTCTCCTGTTTTATGCTCCTTACCTGTTCATTACTTGTTCCGCACATTACACATTTCCTTCTTTGCCTCTCAGCTCTAACCCCTAGTTTGACCGTACGTGCTATTACCTCTTACTTGTCTCTGCTTGTCCTTATTCACCTTGTCACATCACCTCCCCTACACTTAGCTATGGGCGCTTTTTGCAACCACTTACACTAATGCTATGTGGCCACGGCGCCAGCATATTGTTTCGCTGCACAACTCCTGCTTTGTTGCGAACGTCTCAGTTCCTTCAAATTGAGGAAATTTCAGTGTGCGCCGTGGTGCCTGCTCCACCGTAAGCCATTGTATACCCGCACATGCGATAGCCCGGGCCATGGCCATACCTAACCGCAATAGAGATGCGTGCGGCCATCAAGATGAAATCGACGCTCCGTGCAGTCACAGAAAACAATACACAACGCGCTTCCTGCTTAGTCGTCTCGTGCAACCTTCCAACGATTGTTCTCACAATAGCTTTCGCAACCTCTTCCGGCAGGCATGCGCCTTTTCGCACCAGCTACCCCAGATTTGGGGTCCACAACACCTCTTGCTTGGCTGGAGGTGACAGAAGTATAAGTAGGTTGCCTTGGCTGCCCCTTTCACGGGGCTACGCAGTGTGGAACAATGGCTACAATAATGCTCGCGTTTTTCGTGGCTCTTGCCTCGTTCGCCGCAAGCGCGCTCGCGACACCACCCTTCCCCAATGCTTACTACGAAGTATTGGCCAAACAGTATACCACACCGACAACGTTGAACAAGCCCCCGCACCACATAAAAGCGATGGTAGATCGGTGGACTCATGACGTATGCTGGCTCACGAGCAAAATCTCCTCGGAGAAGAACCCGTCGGTGGCCAACGTGTTAGACCCGTTTTTGATGTTTGATAACGAAAATTCGTACATCAGGCCCCTCCTCCAATTATACCTGTCCGCGGGGCAGTCAAGTAACATTCGGAACGAGGCCAAGCTCGCGATTCCCGCTATTGACGATGATACTACTAGCGTGCGCACTGCTTTGGCCCAAAAGTTCTGCACGGTGTGGTTCCAGATCCAGCACGACGAGCACGCGACCGACGCGGAATCCCGCAGGTTTTTGCAGTTGGAGGTGTGGAAATGCGCCCGCAAAGGGTTGTACCGAACGCCTGAGGAGAAGAAAGTTCTCTCCAAGCTCAAGGCCGACCTCGACACGTTGACGACGAGCTTTAACCCGGACAACAGAGACCGAGGCTACATGATGCTCACGGAGTATGAATTGGCCGACGTGCCGGAGCTGGAGAGGCCAACGCATGCTGGCCGCAAAATATACAAGATCAGGTGCGATCTGCCATCCATGAGCGCGTTCTTCAAGTACACCCGCAACGAGTCTGTGCGGCGGCTGGTGTACCTCCGCTGTCTTTACAGCTATAAAAATAACGCCGAGCACTTCGAGGAGATAGTGAAAGTGCGGTTCAACGTCGCTAAGCAACTTGCATACCCAAGCTACGCCCACTATGCCTTGCAACAAGCCCAGATGCAGACGCCGGAGGGGGTTACGCAGTTCTTGACATTCATGCGGCAACGCGTGCGGCCGTTGGCCCAGGCCGACCTCGCGCGGCTACTCCAGCTCAAGAATGACGACTTAAGAAGCCGTGACTTGGACGAGCTGAACCAGTTTTACATTTGGGACCGGTCGTTCTACGAGAATATGCTCCTCCAGAAGGTGTACCACGTCGACCACGGGCAAATCAGGGAGTACTTTCCCCTCTATCGGACCATCGATAAGATATTCGCGATGTTCGAGGTGTTCTTCGACTTGAAGATCGTTCGCCAGGCTGACGTGTCCCCGGAGACATTGTGGCACGAGAGCGTGCTACAGTACGCCGTGTTCCAGAACATACAGCACGGCGAGCCCCGAGATAAGTTCATGGGTTGGATCTGGCTTGACCTACACAATCGCGAGTTTAAGAATGAGAACACGGGCCATATCGCCTTGTTCTCCCCGTACATCCGGCCCGACGGTAGCCGGTCGCCGGCGGGCTCGGTGGTGATATGGCTGGACATATTATTGTTGTTTCACGAAGATGTCAGAAAGCTCCTCTACGAATTAGGCCACGCCATGCAAAACGTGCTCTCGGAGACGCGCCACGCCGTTTTCCTGGGTACCAACGTGCGTCGAGACTTTGTCAACTGCCCATCGCAGTTCTTCGAGTTGTGGGCGTGGGATAAAGACGCACTCAAGATGCTCCTGTGCCACTACATCTCCGGCGAGCCGATGCCGGACGAGATCATTGACCGGTTGGTCGCGACGAAGAACGTGAACCGCGGACTCGCCGTCGCCGAGCAAGTTCTGCGCGCCCTCTTCGACTTGGAGGTGAACTCGGTGCAGACGGAACAGCAGCTCGCCAAGTTGGACATCCCGCAGTTATGGAACGACTTGCGCGAGGAGTTGACGGGCTTGCTTTCCGCGGAAACGAAAACCTCCACAGCCTACTGCAGTTTCAGACACCTCGCCGACGGCGTGGCTGGTGGCTACTACGCTGACTTGTACTCTCAAGTGCGGGCCACGGACACCTACTACAAGTTCTTCAAAGACAATCCCCCGAGCGAGCAGAATGGCCGCAGGAGCCGCAACCTCCCCGATACCATCCTGGAGTTCATGGGACGACGGATCGACATGAACCGTTTCGTCCAGGACTTGCAGTGGCGAGCTCGGGGTTAACAAATTACACTTACTAGACTGGATGGTACTTTTCGGAGGTCACTCAATTGCGAGGCTCACACCCCTTGCGAAGCATTTTCGAAGGGTGCGAGTTTCGGTGCCTCGTGTGACACATCGGCATGACTTTACAGAAACACCGCTGAAAGTAAAGAGCCCTGTACCCATGCTTGCTGTCGATTTGAAAACGATTGTTAATTGTCTTTGGAGGAGTTCTCTAAAGAAATCCGCCGCATCCGGCTACATCCCATATGAAGCCATAGACATGCAGCTCGTCTGCCCTACTTGTGATTGCTCTCACTACGGTCGGGAATCTCGTTGGCCATCTCGAGTGCGATCCGAGGTCCCAAGGCCGGGTCACTCGGTAGGTCCTCCATGCAATCGGTGGTGGTTCAGAGCGATTAACTAAATAAAGATCCCTGAAAAAAAAAAAAAAAAAAAAGAGAGAAAAAAAACTCCATCCTGTTTCATTTGCCAACTTTAATTTTCAAAAATTCTAGTTTCTTTTCTACCACTCCTTTAAAATTCAAGTCTACATCTCCCTCCTCTTCTTCCCTCTCTATTTCCTTCTCTCTTTCCTTCTCTCTTTCCTTCTCTCTTTCCTTCTCTCTTTTCTTCTCTTTTACCTTCTCTCTTATCTTGTACCTGTCTTCTCGGGCTTTTCTTCAAATCTATTTTCGCGAACTTTACAAGCACTGCTTCGTTTTCCCAACCTCGACCCTGCTCACGCGCTAGATCATTAATCACTACCATTCACTCGCTGTAAATCAATACTTGCCTCAAAAAATCTTCTCTTCTCTTCTGAATTTGGCTATATACCCCATTCCACTAACACCAATGCGCTCCCTTAATTAATTCATCACTGCACTCCCCACAACTGTCGCTGTCTCCCACGGTTTCATTCTTCCTGCGCCGACTTACTCAAACTTCAATGTGCCACGCCTAGAATCTTATCCACTCCTCGGTAGTCGTCTAGAAGCAAGTCTATCTCATGTTCAGACTTCCTAAACAGATCGGGTATTTTCTTGGGTGTTTGCTTGAGATCGCACAAGAGCCCATTCAGCCTGTCTAAGAATACATCAATATCCTTCTTTTTCTCCTCCCATTTGATACTTTCTCCGACTACAATACGTCTAAAGTCAAAAAACTCGCCCAATAATAAAGTCACTTTCAAGATTTCTGTTCTGGTCTCTAAAATTCGCAATTCAAGACGCTTGGATATATTGTCAGAGTCTGTATTAGCACTTACTCTTGTAATGTCCTTTTGAATTTTGTCCCATAATAACGCATCCAGCTCTTTTATCACAATTAAACACTTCTCAAACGTCTTATAGGTTTTTAAGCCCGCCAAAAAGTGCGGCGACGCGAGCCAATATGGCATTCACTCGTTCAACTTGTCTCTCAATCTCCTTACTCTCATCTCCATCGAAACGAAGCTCCCATCTTCTATCTCCATCTTCTCATTCGCAATCTTTTCCGTACATGAGCAATATTCACGATACAAGCCCTGAAAGTCTGCTGCTTCTGGCCCTCTTTTCAAAAGCTTGAAAGTGTCTTCAGATATTATCTTGCGCTCACCATCATCCCCATAGGGTTCAACTCCAAAGCCAAGGGGATCCAACGTCGTCTCGTCCTGTGCCTTTGGCCTATTTTCGTCTGCTTCAGGACATTAGTAGAATGTACGTGCCACCACCTCGTGTGGCAGTGCCGGCTTCTGTGAAGCTAATAAAGATCAAAAAAAAAAATATTTAAAAATGTGAGGTAAACGCAATATATATTGAGGAAAACGTGTTTCGATACATCTGCAATATTGACAATATAAGCTCGAATTCACCTCAAACTACTCCACTTTCTCACGAGTTCCTCTACTCTGCAATTGGTCAACCTCAGCTTCCATCCTCTCCACAATCTCCATCGCCCTCCCGTTGTTATCGCCCTTAGCATGCATTCTTATTTCCTCAAGCATTTCGATTACCGTGCTACTGAGTTCGCTACTCCTTTCCTTTCTCAATCCGAGGAACCTTGCGAAACACCCTGCGCGTAAACCGTTTCAACCTTCTCCAGTTTCTCAAGAGATGCAACGCTCTGGATTTGGTCAACCATTTGTTCTATCATATCCACAATCGGCTTCAACGCCTGGGTTTGCTCGTCTGCGTCCGTCGTAATCGCTTTTAGTCTCTGAAGTGTTTTGTCAACCCCGTCACTGATTCTGTTCCACCTTTCCTTATTCGGAACGACCGTGAGGTCAAAATTAAAGAATTCAATAAGGGAAAGTTCGAGTATGCCAGCATTGACTATATGGTAGGCCTTAGAATCTTCGGGGAGAGGTCGCCCTGCGAACGCTCTTGTAACCATCTCCATCATATTCACAGTCCTGCGGTGCGCGGACAATGTGTCTTCGATGCGCCTAACGGTTTCCTCCAACGGTGTTCGACCTAAACACTTCCCGGCACGAGAGACGGCCTTCCATTTTCTGTCAATCACGTAGATGATCAAATCATTAAAAGTTTGGTCCTTGTCCCAGATCCAACTGAGATCACAGAGCAACGCCAAGTACTCTTTGCTTTCTCCTTTGAACGTTTCGAAATCTCTCGCGAGCCTCGCATCCTCAGCTGCATCTGGCGCTCTTTTCGAAAGCGTCATACCGCCACCCAATATTGTCTTGCGCTCAAAATTGTCCCCTTTGTCTTCAATTCCAATCCGAACGGGACCCAACACAGCAGCACTGGCCACCACATTCAAAGCGAACAAAGCGAAGTAGATCTTAAAATTCATTTTAATGAAGAAAATGAAAGGACCGGAGCGGAATTTGTCACCTTATATAGCCTTATGATGTATGCCATCATTGTATGCGGCCACTGTTTTCGAAGAAAACCATGGTGAATCTCGGTTCTTGGAAATCCAGACTAAACAATAGGAGCTTACTCAAGGCCGTCAATACTGCCTTGTTGGTCCGGCACAGGTTTAAAATCAACCAATGGAGTGGCCATCTTAGTCTTGAAAATTTTAAAGCCATCATTACAGATCTACCTTGCAACGTCATTTTGAAATGCTACTCGGTCACGCAGTTTAAAGCATTGTTCCAGTTGCGCGTCATATTGAGAGACTACACCAATTGCTCGATCAAAGTGACTTGAAAACGCTGTTTGCCAGACGTCCAGTCGCTGCAGAACCTCCCTCACCCCCGAATCCTCATTGTCTCGTTAGTCCCGGAGGGTACCATGATCGAAAGAAAGAGTCAGCTTAGACGAAATAGGAACAGGAGAAAATAACCCAACGCATCTTATAACACCACCAATTACTTTGCAGAATCACCTCACAAAACAAAAGAGCCGGGTTCTCATGCTTCCTGTATCTAAAGACAATTTCAAATCGGCTTTGGCGAGGAGGACTCTATGGAATCTTCTGCATTTAAGTACAGGCCATATAAATATAAGGCTTCTCTCCCCCTGATTTCTTTAACCACGCTCGTGAGTCTCGTCGCCATACCAATTGCGGACATCCTGCACTATCGTTATCTCCCTTCGCGCTACCACCTCCAAGTCCTATTGTCTTCCTGCTCATCCAGCACACATAGCTTCTCGTAGGCCGTTCTGGTAGTCCGTGCGGTCACAGAAAGCAATACACAACGCGCTTCCTGCCTAGCCGTCTAGTGCAAGCTTCCGACGAATGTTCTCACAAGTGTTTTCGTAACTTGTTCCGGCTAGCTACCGCCATTTCGCACCAGCTTCCCCAGATTTGAGGTCCACAACAACTCTTGCTTGGCTGGAGGTGACCGAGGTATAAGTACGTTGCGCTGGCTGCCCCTTTCGCGAGGCCACGCAGTGTAGATCAATCGCCACAAAACAATCGCGTTTTTCGTGGTTCTCCCCTCGCTCACCGCAAGTGGACTCGTGATACCACCCATCTAATGCGGACTACGAACTATTGGCCAAACAGTACACCACACCAACTGCATTGACGGTAACCCCAAAGGTTATAAAACGGATGGCCAAGAGGTGGGCTCACGACGCAACCGTGCTCAGGCAAAGATTTTCTCCGAGAAGGACCCGTCGGTGTCCAACGTGTTGGAGCCGACTTTGAGGTTCGAAAACGAACTTTCGTACATCAAGCCCCTCTTCGAGTTATACGTGTCTGCGGTGGTATCTCATAGCAATCGTGGTCTGTCAGAGCTGGCGTTCCTGTCTATTGAACCTCTTGCCGTCATCCTGGACACCACCAGAGCCCAAGCGTTCAGCACGGTATTGTTGCAGATCCAACTCAACGAGCACGCCACCGACGCGGAATCCCGCAGGTTTTTGTTGTTGGAGGTGCGGAAGAACGTCCGCAACGGGTTGTACCTACTGCATGGCGCGGACAGTGGGCGCCGAGTTCCAGGACGAGCTCGACACATTTACCTCGAGCTTTAACTTCAACCTCAAGCGCCACTACTCGACGTTCACGTACCACGCTTTGGCGTGGCGTGCCGGTGCTGGAGTGGGCATACATTTCGACAATTAGGTGCGACTCGGAAAGGTTCAGAGTCTGGTGCGGGCTGCGGTACATGCGTGCCATCTTGAGGTACGACCGCAACGAGGGGGTGCGGCGGACGGCGTACCTCACCTGTCTTGAGAACGAGAATGTCGAGCTCTTTGAAAAGATGGTGCGCTCGCGGTTAAAGGTCGCCAAGAATCTTGGCTACGCAAGCTACGCAAGCTACGCGCACTATGCCATGGAAGAAGCCGAGAAGCAGACGCCGGAGACCGTGTCGCGGATCTTGACACTCTTGCAGCTGAGCGTGCAGCCGTTGGCCCACGCAGAGCTCGCGCGGCTACTCCAGCACAAGAACGACGACATAACAAGCCGTGGCTTGCCCTCGCAGGATGAGGTTTACGTTTGGGACCAGTTGTTCTACGAGAACATGCTCATCCAGCATCTTCACCACATCGACCACGAGCAAATCAGGGAGTACTTACCCCTCGAGCAGACCATCAACAGGGTGTTCGCGATGTTCGAGAAGTTTCTCGACTTGAGGATCGTCCGCCAGGTTGACGTTCCCCCGAGGAGCTTGTGGCACCCGAGCGTGCTCCAGTACGCCGTGTTGCAGAACATCCAGTACGGACAGTCCCCCAGACAAGTTTTTGGGCTGAATCTGGCTCGACCTCTAGAAACGCAATAAAATGAAAGGCCAACGTGAAAAAAGAAAGAGGGAATGGGCCATATCACCTTGTTTTCCGCATACATCCGGCACGACGAAAGCCGGTCGCCGGCGGGCTCGGTGGTGATGTGCGACTTGCGGCCGCTGGACACCACATTACTGCTGTCTCACGAAGAGATCAAGGAGCTCATCCACGAATTGGGCCACGATATGTGCTCTCGGAGACACGCCACGCCGTTTTCCTGAGTTCCAACGTGCCTCGACACTTTCTCAACTGCCCGTCGCAGTTGTTCGAATTGTGGGCGTGGGACAAAGACGCGCTCAGGCAGCTCCTGGGCCATTTCACATCAGACGAGCCGGTGCCGGACGAGGTGAGCGACCGGTTGGTCCGGACGAGGAACGTGAACCGCGGACTCGCCGTCGCCGACCATGTGCTGCGCGCCCTCTTCGACTTGGCAGTGAACTCGGTCCAAACGGAACAGCAGCTCGCCCTGTTGAACATCACGCAGTTATGGAACGACTTGCGCCAGGAGTTGATGGGGTAGCCCCCAGGTTACAGCAAATTCAAACACCTGAGCGACGGCGTGGCCGGTGGCTACTACGCTGACTTGTTCTCGCAAGTGATTGCCACGGACATCTACAACGAGCACTTCAGGAACAACTCAACCCCACGAGCGAACAGAATGGCCCCAGGTTCAGAGACTATCTGAAAGAGCGGTGCCAGCCGCCACATCAAACATATTATCGAGGAGTTCATGGGGCGACAGGTGAAGTTGGTCCTGTTCGTCCAGGACTTGCAGAGCCCAGGCTCGGGGTAACAAACAGCAATTACTGGACTAAATATCACTCACTGTTGTGAGGCTCACGCCTCCGCCGCACTCTGGAAGGGGGAGAACTTGGCGGTGCCGTCGCCTCACACATTTGCATCCCTTTTCAGAAGCGCCGCAGAGAGTAATGACCCAAGTACCCATGCCTTTTGTCGATCTAAAACAGTTGTTGTCTCTCGAGAAGTTCTCTAAAGAAACCCCCTGCGTCCGCGTATAGTATTTATGAATTCATGGACAAGCAGCTCCTCCGCCATTCTTGCGGTTGCTCTCACTACAGTCGGGAACTTCGTCGGTCGTCTCAACTGCGGAACCTAGGGTCCCACGCCGGGGTCACTTAGTATGCCGTCCATGCCACGTCGGTGGCAGTTGAGGCAGGTATACATTATATTGATCCAGAAAAAAAAAATTACATTACCTGTGACGTCAAAAATTCGCTCAATGACGTATCACTTGCAATACTTTAACACTGGCCCCTCACACTCGAAAGTCGAACTAAAATAGTCTATGTCGCTATTACCACAACCTCGTTTTCAATGCCGTTCTTACCCTACGCAGCATATAATAACCTAGCCATCTCTTTTATCACATTGGCGCACTTCTCAAAAGTCTCATGCATTCTTAGATTAGCCAAATCTGCCGTACTGCGGACCAATAGGCCATTTCCTCGTCCGACTCCTCTCCCAAAGAACGTCTCGGTCTGATCGAAAGGATGTTCCTGTCATTCATCTTTCCTTTCCCAAGCGTTCCGATAGCAATAGTGACTATATAAGCTCTCTTTCTCTCAAACTACTCCTCCGTATCACGAGATCCTCCACTCCGCAATAGATCAACATCTGCTTCCATCCTATCCACAATATCCCTCACCCCCAAGTGTTATCGCCGTTTGCATGCATTCTTAGTTCCTTAAATGTTTCGATTGCCTTGGCTGAGCCCGTTCCATTTTCCCTTTCTCAATCCGAGAAGACTTGAGAAACATTCAGCTAGAAGCGCGTGTTCCCGCTCAACTTTTCAACCCCCACGATATGCAACTTTCTGGATTTGCTCAACCTTTTCTTCTACCCTCTCCATAATTTGCTTCACCTTGAAGCTTACGAAGGTGCGGCCTGGCTTGAAAGATTTGTTAAGCTTCTCAATTGTTTTGAATATCCTGTCGCTGACGTTGTTCCACCTTTCATTGTTCAATACGACGGAACCGTCAAAATGAAAGAATTCAATAAGCATAAGATCGAGAGTACCAGCTGTGATAATATGCTTTTCATTTCTATCCCCGTGCCCAAACGGATGATGTTTATTTATAACCTCCGACATGAGGTACGCTGTGGTTGAATATATCCCGAATTCGTTTTCTACCCTGCTAACGATTTTGGCTCGCGATGTTTGCGCCCACTCCAACCCGGCATGACCGATTGGTGCCCATCTTCTGTCCAACTCTTTTTCCAAAGAAATATACTTCGCTTGGTCAAACCTCCAATCCTGAATGAGTCCATGCAACATCCGTAATACCTCCTCGCATTCGGCTTTATACGCTCCGAAGTCACTAACGAGCCTCGCAACCTCTGCTGCATCTGGCGCTCTTTTCGAAAGCGTCATACCGCCACCTAAAATTGTCTTATGCTCAACATTGTCCCCTTTAGCTTCAATTCCAAACCCAACGGGGCCCAACGGGGCCGCATTCGCCACCACTTTGAAAGTAAACAAAACGAGGTAGATCTTAAAATTCATTTTATTGAGCAAAACAGAAAACGACTGAAGACGAAAATGTTATTCAGCGCTATGACCTATATTCCATTGAGGTACTCTTTCACGGCTTTCGGTAAGCAACGTTAAATTTGGTTCTTGGCAACGACGACTAAACAATAGGTGGTTACTCGACGCCGTCTTTACTTCCATGTTCAGCGAAAGTCTGTCGGAGTGAGACTTTAAACAATGAAAAGACCCACTCGGCCTTGAATACTTAACTCCATTGTTCGGATTCACTAGGCTGCGCGTTTGTAAGATACTCGTACGACCGCTCGGTCATGGTGACTGGAAAGCGCCGTTGGCCAGAAACAGCTAGTCACGGCAAATTTTCGTACACCCCACAGTTCTTACCTGTGTCACCAATCTCCGATGAAAACACCGTCCCTTTACACCCGGAAAATCATTTGGTCTTTCCCCTAGTTTAATATTGTCCCATCTTCTCCGTAGTGTGCTTTCTTCTCCCATCCACTTCCTGTTTGCAACATATGCGGTGCTCGCCACAACTCGGCCCATCTCGCACTGCCTCGCAAATAGAATGCAAATCTTTCTTGCACTTTCATGGCATGCTTTCCTTGCACAAGGCCCTATTACTTTTGTCGTCTTCCTACTGGCGTTATCTCTCACAACTGCAGTGCGGCTGATCCTCCGGCTGTGGGCACGTGCAGCGCGCTGCTTTGATCGACAATTGCATGCTGCGATAAGAAAGACAGAAGAAAAAAAAAAAAAACAGAAAGGTAATAAGACCCCAGCAAAAAAAAATGCGCCGGTGACTACAACCGTCATACCTTGTGTTTCTTTGGTCAATCCTCTCCTTTGTTCTATTGGTAAATCTACGTCGTCTTTTATTGCTTAATCTATTTCCCGTCGTCCTTTGTCAACAATTTTGCTGCGCTTCTCATTGCGCAACATCTATACGCCATCCTTTTTTATTATTCGACATTTATTTTTCTTCTTAAAACTCGACTATTTCTTTCCTTTCTCTCACCTTTCTTTTCTTCTACATTTCCTCTCTCTGCCTTTTATCCACATCCCTCTCTCTTTTCGCGCATTTCATAAACTCCTCCACTCTTTTTTTCTTCGCCTGTTCTACTCATGACCAACCCTGCTCATGCGGTATTATAACATTGACACCCAGCCGTTCACCGACTTTAAAACATTACCAGGGGCAAATTCAATTGAACACTAATGAATATCACTAAATATCCGTACCCACCTACCTCCTCTGTGGCCCTTAATGGATTCTTCACTGCCTACTTCCCTGCAACAATTACTGTCTCGCTCCCACTCACACTTCGTGCTTCAGTGGCACGCCAAGTACCTCATCCACCCTTGCGTAGTCCCATAGAGACCACCGTAATAATTTCTCAAGTTGGTACTCCCTCTCCTCCTCACCCGGTCTTTGCCCAAGCTCGGTAATGAATCTCCGAATTTTTGTTAAATAGGAATTAATAGCCTTCTTTTCCTCCGCCCATTCGTTAGGTTCTCCGATGACACTGCCCTTAAAGTCAAAATTCTTGCTCAACAGCATAGATAAATGAAAGATCATATGTCTGATGTCACTCGCATCCCTGTCCACCTTCGTGTGTATAATGTAGCTCTTGTCCTTTTCCATCTCTGCGAATAAGGTTGAGTACTTAACAAACATGATATGGGCTCTGCGGTCTCTCAAGAGCTTCGGAGACTCGTCCCAACACGGGAGTGCCTCGTCTAACTGCTTTTTCAAACTAGTCATTTGCTCTTTGATCAGAGAGGACTCTTCGGACTCTGTCGAAAACCACATCCGTCCTTTCACAAATCTTTCGACACATGAAAAATATTGAGCATACAAACCTTCAAACTGCTCAAATGACTCACAAGCTTCGATACTCAGCGTTTCGTCCTCAACTTTCTGAGGAGAGGCAATAGCCTGAATTTTGTTGTCATCTTTCTCGGCAGAGGCCATAGCCTGGATCTTATTGTCATCTTTGCGAATTGCATCTGGCCCTCTTTTCGAAAGCTGGAAAGTGTCATGCGACATTGCGTTGCGCTCAGCATCATCCCCGGAGGATTGAATTCCAAACCCAAGGGGACTCAGCATGGCCTCACTCGCCATCACATTGAAAGCGAACAAAGCGAGGTAGATCTTCAAATTCATTTTGATGAGGAAAAAGAAGGACAGGAGAGGAATTTGTCACCTTATATAGCCTTATGATGTATGCCATCATTGTATTCGGCCACTATTTTCGATGGGCACCATGGTGAGCCTCGTTTCTTGGCAATCCAGACTAAACAATAAGCGGTTACTCAAGGCCCTCTATACTTCCTTGCTGGTCCGGCACAAAGGTCCGGTGAATTTTAAAATCAAGCAACAGAGTGGTCTTCTTAGTCTTGAAAAGTTTAAAGCCATTGTTACGGATCGACCTTGCAACTTCGTCTTGAGATGCTACTCGGTCATGCAGTTTAAATTGTTCCAGTTGCGTTTCATTTTGAGAGACTACGCCGACTGTTCGACCAAAGTAGACACAAAAACGCCGCTGGCGAGAGCCAACTAGCCACCGTAGACCCTCGGGCACCCCATACACCTTACCTGTCTTGTCAGTCTCGCAGGGTACCATGATCGAAAGAAAGAGTCAGCTTAGACGAAATAGGAACAGGAGAAAATAATTCAACACACCTTATCACACCGCCAGTATCACTCTGTAGAATCACCGCGCAAAACCAAAAAGCCGGGTTCTCATGCTTCCTGTCGATCTAAGACAATTGCAAATCGGCATTGGCGAGGAGTACTCTATGGAATCACCTGCGATTAGGCATCGGCCATAGAAATATACGGCTTCTCTCCCCCTAATTTCTTTAACTACGCTCGTGAGTCTCGTCGCCATCCCGACTGCGGAACATTTTGCACTCTGTCTTTCACCATTATCCCTTCGCGCTACGACCTCCGAGTCTTATTGTCTACCTGCTCATCAAACACACGTAGCTTCCCGCAGGCCTTTCCTGTAGTCCCTTCCTGTAGTCCCGTCCTGTAGTTCCTGTAGTTCCTGATTTTTCCCAGTTTTCCGTTCCTCTTTTCATATTCTTCTTCTCTATTTTTGCTCATTCTACTTGTATTCCTCTCTAACCTATGCCTCGCTCTACCTTCGCAACTGCACTTCTACGGCTTGCCTGCGAATTCCCTCTCTGTCCCCTTTATCAAATAAACCAATTACCCAATCTATTCAATTTTATTTTTTTAAACCTTCCCTATAAATTCAGTGCCATCCCTGACACTCACCAAATCTCAATACACTCTCTTCTTGCTCCCCTCTAATTCGCTCCCCGTCTCTTTAACCCCCTCCTCTCTACATCCTACCCCACGAGCCCATCGCCGTCGCCTCTTCAATCCCACTCTCCCGTTTTATGCTCCTTACCTGTTCATTACTTGTTCCGCGCCTTACAAATTTCCTTCTTTGCCTCTCAAATCTTACCCCTACTGCGACCGTACGTGCTCTTACCTCTTAATTTTCTCTGCTTGTCCTTCTTCACCTTGTCACATCACCTCCCCTATACTTAGCTATGCGTGCTTCTAGCAATCACTAACACTGGCCTTCATCTTGCTGTGTTGCTTGCCGTCGCATCCTTTTTATGACGTTGACGGGGAAGTTACAAAGGTGGTAGTTTGCATTCCTTCAAATTTGGCTTCCAGCTACAACGAGGCGTGCTTGATCAAGAAGCATGGAATCGACATATCTGCCTTTATATAATACCACCTGCAAGAATTGAGTACATGTCTAACCCCAATAGAGAGGAAATCATACCCTCACGCTAGACTCGCCGCATCAAATAGTCGCGAAATTTTAGAGAACGTACTTCCTGCGTAGCCGTCACGCTATTATTCTCACAATTGTTTTCGCAACTTAGGCAGGCTCGCGCCATTTCGCACCAGCTACCCCAGATTTGAGGTCCACAACAACTCGTGCTTGACAGGAAGTGACAGAGGTATAAGTAGGTTGCTCTGGCTGCCCCTTTCGCGGGCCACGCAGTGTGGACCAATGGGCCGCAATAATAATACTCGCGTTTTTCGTGGCTCTCGCGTCGCTCGCCGCAAGCGGACTCGCGACACCAACCTTCCCCAATGCTTACTACGAAGTATTGGCCGAATTCTACACCATGCCGACCAAGGTGAAGGTGGACCAGACCGAAAGAGCGCTGATCTTCACAGAGTGGATTTCCGGTACAAGGGTGCTCTGCCACAAGATCTCCTCGGAGAAGAACCCGTCGGTGTCCAACGTGTTGGATCCGATTTTGAAGTTCGATAACGAACATTCGTACATCAGGCCCCTACTACATTTATGCCTGTCCGTGGAGTTGTTACCTAATATTCCGCTGGTGCTTACGGCTATTGACCGTCTTACCCTCGGCCCGCGCACCGCCGTGGCTCAAAAGTTGCTCATGGTGTGGAACCAGATCCGGCACCACGAGCACACCACCGACGCGGAATCTCGCCGGTTTTTTCTTTTGGAGGCGTTGAAGAGCGTCCGCGAAGGGTTGTACCTACCGCTTGAGGACAAGGATACTGTCTCCAAGCTCAAGGACAAAATCTACAAGTTGACATCGGAATTTAACCTGGACGGCAATAACGATCGAGTACTTGTTGCTCACGGAGTATGAATTGGCCGACGTGCCGGTGCTGGAGAGGGGACCGCATACCCCGGGACATGATGCTGGCAACAGAAAATACAAGACCTGGTGCGATCTGCCGTCCATGCGCGCCTTCTTCAAGTACACCCGCAACTGGTCGGCGCGGCGGCAGACGTACCTCCGCTGCTTTAAAAAAAATAATGATATCGCCGGGCGCTTCGAAGAGATGGTGAGCTTGCGGTTGGATGTCGCTAAGCATCTTGTATACGAAAGCTTCGCGCACTATGCCTTGCAAGAAGCCCAGATGCAGACGCCGGAGGAGGTGTCGCAGTTCTTGACAGACGTGCGGCAAAGCGTGCAGCCGTTGGCCAAGGCGGAGCTCGCGCGGCTACTCCAGCTCAAGAATGACGACTTAAAAAGCCCTGAATGGCCGCAGAACCGCTTTTACGTTTGGGACAGGTTGTTCTACGAGAATATGCTCCTCGAGAAGGAGTACCACGTCGACCACGAGCAAATCAGGGAGTACTTTCCCCTCTATCAGACCATCGATAAGATATTCGCGATGTTCGAGAAGTTATTCGACTTGAAGATCGTTCGCCAGGCTAACGTGTCCCCGGAGACATTGTGGCACGAGAGCGTGCTTCAGTACGCCGTGTTCCAGAACATCCAGCACGGCGAGCCCCGAGAAAGATTCATGGGCTGGATCTGGATTGACCCTCGCAAACCCGGGTACAAGAACGAGAACACGGGTCATATCGTATCGCCTTGTTCTCCCCGTACATCCGGCCCGACGGCAGCCGGTCACCAGCCGGCTCGGTGGTGATGTTCAACGTACAGCCGCTGGACATATTATTGTTGTCTCACGAAGAGGTCAGAAAGTTCCTCTACGAATTGGGCCACGCCATGCAAAACGTGCTCTAGGAGACGCACCACGCCGTTTTCCTGGGTACCAACGTGCCTCGAGACTTTGTCAACTGCCCGTCGCAGTTGTTCGAGTTGTGGGCGTGGGACAAAGACGCGCTCAGGCAGATTCTGGGCCATTTCATATCGGACGAGCTGATGCCGGACGAGATGATTGACCGGTTGGTCGCGAGGAAGAACGTGAACCGCGGACTCGCCGTCGCCGAGCATGTGCAGCGCGCCCTCTTCGACTTGGAGGTGAACGCGATGCAGACGGAACAGCAGCTGACTGAGTGGTCCATCCCGTGGTTGTGGGAAACCTTGCGCCAGGAGTTGACGGGGTTTTCCACCGCGGACGAGCGTGTCCGAGACTATAACACTGTCCGACACCTCGTCGACGGCGTACCCGGTGGCTACTACGCTGACTTGTACTCTCATGTGCTTGCCACGGAAATCTACTGCAAGTACTTCAAAGACAACCCCCTGAGCGAAGAGAACGGTCGCAGGTTTAGAGACATTGTCTTGAAGAGGGGCGGCAGCGGCAACGTGAAAGATTTCATCGAGAGCTTCATGGGGCGATCGTTTAGGATGGACCTGTTTGTCCAGGAATTGCGTGGCCAGGCTCGGGGTTAGCAAACAGCAATTACTGGAGTAAGTAGGAATTTATTAGATGTCACGTACTGTTGCGAGGCTCACACCTCCTCCGCAGCACTCTCGAAGGTGGGAACTTGGCGGTCCCGTCGCGTCACATCTCAGCATCTCTTTGCAGAAACGGCACGGAAAATGACGGACCCGGTACCCATGCCTCCTGTCGATTTGAAATTAATTGTGAGTTGTTTTTGGAGGAGTCCTCTATAGAAATCCGCTACATCCGGGAATATTCTATATAAAGTCATAGACATGCAGCTCGTCTGCCCTACTTGTGATTGCTCTCGCTACGCTTGGGAATCTTGTCGGCTCTCTCAAACACGGATCGGAGGGTCCCAGCGGGGTAACTTGGTGGACCCTCCATGCAACTTCGGTGGTAGTTCGGAGAGGTTAATTAAGATCCCTGAAAAAAAGACAAAAACAAAAGACAAAAAAAAAAAAGATAAAACAAACTCCATCTTCTTTCAATTGCCAACTTTGATTTTCAAAAATTGTATTTCCTTTTCTACCACTTCTTTCAAATTCATGTCTTTCCCTTGCCTTCTTTTTCCGTCTTTCTTTTCTTCTACCTGTCTTCTGCAAAGTCTCTATTTTCGCGAACTTCGTTCTCCCTACCTCGACCCTGCTCACGCGCTACATTATTATTCACTGCCATCCACTCGCTCTAGATCGTATTTACTCCAAAACTTCGTCTCTTCTCTTCTGAATTTCACTATATACCCTATTCCACTACCACCAAAGCGGTCCCTTAATAAATCCATTACTGCACTCCCCACAACTGTCACTGCCTCCCACCTTTTCTTTCTTCCAGAACTGCTTACTTCCAATTTCAATGTGCCACGCCAAGAACCTTATCCACACTTTCGTAATCGTCTAGAAGCATGCGTTCTAGTATCTCAAGTTCAGACTTCCTACCAAACTGATCGGGTATCTTCTTGGGTTTTTGGTTGAGATCGGACAAGAGTGCACTCAAACTGGTTAAAAATTCACCAATATCCTTCTTCTTCTCCTCCCAATTGTTGCTTTCTCCGACTACATTGCCTTTCACGTCAAAAAACTCGCTCAATGACAAAGTCATTTTCAAGATTTCAGTTTTGGTCCCTAACACCCACAACTCGAGCACATTGACAATATTGTCAGAGTCTGTGTTAGCACGTACCCTTGTAATGCTCTCACGAATTTTGTCCCATAATAACACATCCAACTCTTTTGTCATATTTGCGCACGTCTCAAACGTCTCATGAGTTTTTAAGTTCGCCAAAACGTGCGGTGATGCGAGCCAATATGGCAATCCCTCGTCCAACTGGTCTCTCAATCTCATTTTGACCAATAGGGCGCTCCAATCATAATCATTTATCTTTATCTTCTCTTCCGCAATCGTTTCCATACATGAGAAATATTTATCATATAAGCCCTCGAAGTCTGCTGCTTCTGGCCCTCTTTTCAAAAGCTTGATAGCGTCTCTCAACTTTGTCTTGCGCTCACCATCGTCCCCGTAGGGTTCAATTGCAAACCTGCGGGGATTCATCACGACCGCCCTTGCCAACAAATTGGAGGCGAACAAAACGAGGTAGATCTTAAAATTCATTTTAAGGAGGAAAACTAAAGTGCAGATGGGGATTTTTCCCCATTATGTAGCCCTACAATGTGTACCATCATTGTATGTTGTCACTGCTGCCGGTAAGCAGGATAAATTTTTGTTCGGCAACGAAGACTAAACAATAGAAAGTTACACGACATCGCCTCTACTTCCCTGCTTGTCCGGCACAAAAGTCGGTCGGAGTGTGATTTTAGACAATGTGGCTTAATCAGTGTTGAAATGTAAGCCATTGTTACGGACGGACCTTGCAGCGTCTTTTGGAGATGCTACTCCCGACACTTCGATCAAAGTACCTTGAAAGCGCCGTTGGCGAGAGACAACAAGTCACTGCAGATCCTTCTGAACCCTCTAGTCCTAATTGTCTCACTAGTCTGGGAGAGTAGTTAATAACGATCGAAAGAAAGGGTCGTCCCCTTACACCAGTAAACGTAAATTTGTCTTCCATGCAGTTTAATACTGTCCCATCTTTTCCCGCGTTGGGCCTTCCTCTCCCTCCCAGTTCCTTTTTGCAACCTTTGGCGTAGTAACCAAAACTCTGATGATCACAGGTACCCTCGCAAACCGAATGCTTTCTTACAATTTCTTTGCTGGCTTGCCTCGCACAAAGCCCCGTTGCTCTACGGAATCCTCGCATCATCTTTCGCAGCGGCCGTGGTGCTCATCCTTTGGCGGTGGGCACGCGCGGCTCTTCATTGATGGACAATTGCAGGATGCGAAACAAATAGAACAAAAGCTTAGATGAAATACGAACGGAAGAATATAACCCAACCCACTTCACCACACTTCTGCATCTCTTTACGCAAACACCGTTGAAAATAAAGAGCCCAGTGTCTATGCTTCGTGTCGATTTGAAATCAACTGTGAAATGCCTTTGGAGGTGTTCTCCATAGTAATCCGCAGCATCGGTGTATGTTATATATGAAATCATAGATATACAGTTCTTCTTCCTTACTTTTGATTTATCTCACTACGCTCGTGAATCTCGTCGGCCATCTCAGCTACGGAACCTCCGCACCCGAGGGCCACAATGCCGGGCCACTTAGTAGCCTCGTCATGCCACCACGGTGGCTTTTCGAAAAGGGTAATTATTAAAAACCATAGGAAAATAAATCCCGCAAGACGGTAGTTTTGTAAAAACTTGGTAACCATCCACTGGCTTCTTTCTGTTGTTCCTCGTAGTTTTTAGAACCTGAAGAAATTAAATACATTTATCAATGATCGAAAAATACGAAAAGTCCATTATTATATAGAGTCAAATAATACAAGATAAGCCCGGAAATTATATAAAGTTGCTGTGTTGAAGAATAAGAAAAAAACTTACTGGAAGTAAGTATTACGAAAGTTTTGACGTCCATTTACGTCGCTTGAGTCGGCGGCGAAAAAATCGTCAATGTCACTGGTACACTTATAGCGCACATTATCTCGTCCAATTTGTTTTACGCGCAGAACAACGAAAGGGAACTAACTACTTTGGACTGTAACTTGCTCGGAGATTACTAGACTTGATGTGCGGATGCATACACTAGCCTTCCGTACGTCTCTCCCTTTACTTCGTATGTATGCGTTCGGGGTTCCAAGCCCCCAACTTGTAGTCAATTTTGAATATAATGTTCTCATATCCAACTTCCAAAGTTTCTCCCGCGATAATCTTCAGCTGCAAATGATGCTTGAAGTCGTCATCGATACGTTTTAGCTGATGGTATCCATGCTCTGAAACCTCACCAGCAGACTCCAACTCCAGTAGAAGTTTAAAGGTCCCGTATCTGCCCACCACCTGGTATTGCCTAGGATCAGGAATGTGGCACTATTTCAAGATCAACCTTCGGTGTTCTAAGATTGATACTATTGTTTCCTTGGTTGTCGGATCCAGACGAAATCCATGCTCTGTTATGTGGCGAAGCGCTACATAACAAATTCTCTGCTGTTCTTTCATCTTCTTGCGGAGATAATTAGCCCTGCAGAGAAACAAAGAAGCCAAGTTCTCACGACTGAACTGGAGTGCAATCAGTGTTTCGTCATCTGATGGAGATAATTCATTATGCGCTGTATAGGTTCTGTACCTATCTTCGAGCACCTGAAAGTTTTAGAGCACACGGGGCACCAGATCTTCACGCTTCCCAAAAATGTAGATGCAAGTTTGCGTTTTCAAGTACTGCCTGACTAAGGCAAATAGGCCATACCTAAAAGTTCCGTATTCGTTTTTCAAGCACAGGAGCATCAGAACGATCTGCCATTCGACAACATCGAGGGAACACTTTGTACCTACTTCGCTGTCACCGTTGTCATCTTCTTGATAGTCACTGGCTTCTCTGGAGGGTTCAAAATATTCCAAAAGACTCTCCTTGCCCTCAGCAAATACCATTTTCTCTCAAAAGGTGCTCAAGCAAGGAGGCAGAGCTGATGCCCGTGGTGCTTTGTGCTGCTGCTCTCAGCAGCAGAACCGTGGGATGTGCCAGTCACAGGTGTATCAGCGTGACCTGACACTCCATGAAGTCCTACGTCATGGACTGAAGCGGCAAAAATGCCAACAGCCTGGATTACTGTTCTCGTTTTTTTTTTTTTTAAAATTTATGTTTTTTGGTATTTCAGCTTGTTTTAACAGTAGCTAGAAGGCGATCATACGGTATAAGTAGCCGGCAAAGAGTTAACTGCCTCTGTGGTGCGATCACAGTTTCACTGAATGCATCATGTCACAACGGTGACGGGAGCCGAACGATGAGGCCCAACACCCACTCCACCTCCATAACCCATTCTCCTCTTTTTTACATCTTACCTGTTCGGCACCTTATATATTTCCGTACTAACGTCGAAAACTTCTCCTACTCCATCCCCTACTACCTACTTGCAGCTGTCCCACCTAACCACCGCTCCTTGGCCATGTGCACTTTTCGCAGCTTAACACTGACACCATGGACGAAGACTGCGACATATCGTTTCGCTGCTCACCTCCTCCTCTTTTGTTGTACTCATCATGCTCACATAAGCTTTTATTTTACATTCCCCTAATCCTGCCATACCCATTTCTGCCTTTAGGTTGTCCCACCTTTTCCTTTCTTGAATCATTCACTACGCGCTCTCCGCAACCACCATCCGTCTCTTCGACTCCACCAAGTCATATCCACTCGCCGTCAATGTGTGCTGCAATCGTTTACTGCCATTATCTTACTGTTGTCAAATTTTTACCTATTCTGTACCGGACGTTCTCCCACCGTCAAGTTGATCTACTTTAGCTTGCACTGCTCCTACTCCAATCCTTCAATATCTGAGGTTTTCACACCAAGCTCACCTCCGACTGTACGGCATCATACCCTTTTCCCACTCTCTCCACTTTCCACTTACCTCGACTCTTTTGTTTGTCGCAATTCTTTCTCTCCTGGTCTGCTCCTTTTCTTCGCCCAAGTCTTCTGCATGCCTGCGGACTGTCATCCTTGCTTACCTTTTCCCGTTAAACTAGGCTGCAAAAACGCTCTCACCAAAATTCTAACCACTGGCAGGAATTTCTATCTGAATTGTTCTCAATACTCCTACCATTCCTACCCCGCACTTATCCTACCCCTTTCCCTATCTTACGACTGAGATTGTCCAATAACTCCAGTGTCTCACGTATGCTTGTTGCGTCAACAGATTCTCGTTTCTACCTGGTGTCAAGCACGTTGCGCATTTCATTGCACTGTATGCACGCCGCACGGCTCTGACTCTGATGACCCTTACCCCCGCGTGCTCCTGCTACTCGAGCCCATCTCCCAAGCCTGTCCTACTACTTCAACACCCTAGTTGTCTACTCTCCACACTAGCACATTTCCCCGTATATTCTTTATCTGTTTTCTCGTCTTCAATACCAACGCCTCCTGTTTTGCTCCACTCTGCATCTTCCACTATTTTCCAAAAACTCGCCGACTCGACCTCTTCTTCTTCGTCTTCTTTACCACAGTGTGCCAAAAGCAGCAGTGCTTGCCCTAGCCTTCCGTCGGCATCTCAGCTCTCCCTCCCTCCTCTGCGATCTATGTCGTAAGCTGGTCAAAGAAGCCGAGGGCCGCAGCCCTATTCCAGTTGCATGTCCGTGTTCCTGGCGAAAGCTTCCCGATGGTAGTCTAACTTTCCCCATTTACCCTCTAGACCAGTACTACCGAATCTGTCTTTTGTGTACAGTCTTCTATCCTCCAATAGACCTTTGATATCGCACCCCAACTGATGCACAACACGGGTACGGTCCACTGATGTCCTCGCTTATTCTGTCCAACAAGGGCTTCATATGGCTGTACAACTCCACCACAGAAATGACTCGGCACCCTTATTAGCATTCGGCATCTAGTGTCATTTTGCGGCTGCCCCAATCTACCGCCTGCTACGCACCAGAAGGCGTTTCCGAGACACTGCGTGGAGTTGGGAAGCCGACATACATGAGCATATCTTCACGATAATCAATGGCGAGGACTTGAGAAATGAGGTGAGCAGAATCTGGGTATATTCTTCTCAAACTAACTTTGTAAGAAGAAATGCTGTTTCCTACGTTTGTAGGTAGCTTTATATGTCTCTCGCGCGGACTGACCACTAACGTTAACAGCTCTCCGCTATGCAACTTCACGGCTGTGCTACATGTAATCTGCTCAATCTGGAAGATCTCGCGCCTTCGCTCCCAAGAGATACTCGCGCCACTGACATGCCTTAGATAAGATACGCTAATCTTCCTGCAGGGGCCAACTCGACCGTTTTGGCTCTCTAGGTTGACTCCCAACCGCGTATACACGCACGTAATCTTATCGCGGTGAGAAGGTTTGAAAATCCGGTGTTCCATGACTAGAAGAAAGTACAGTCACAGGGGATGCGCCAGCTGCAAGAACAAAGGGATCAAATGCGACGAGGCGGTCCCGGCATGCTCCAACTGCCTGCGCAAGAACCTACATTGCGAATATCGGTCCACGGTGTTTGTCTACCAGCCGAACCTGCCGTCCAAACGCAAGAAGAAGTTCAAGCCGGTAGAACTTGCATCAAGGCCCGTTAGCCCTTCTTTGATCGATGGGTCAGACGAGATCATTGAGGAGTCGCTCGAGAAGCTCTTGGCAGGCTTCAACAACTCACAAAAACACAAAGTTGGTGACGAGACCTCGCTACAGTGCCGGGACCTCGACAAGCTTGGCGCGAACACCGCTACGGAACTACCATCTTACCTAAAACACTGGACGCCATACTCAAAGGAGCGCTATTTTGAGCTCTCGTCGAAGTTGGATGCCGTCGGCGCTGTTTCGAGAAATGTACACTACCACGAGTACCACCCGGAGGTCCAGGAGCACATCTGGCACTCCTTCATACACTCGAAACTAGTGTTCAACTACGTCCTAACCCCGTCCAACGAAAACAACTGTGTTGCCTCGTGGTGTGCCACGTTTGCCCCATTGTACCCGGTGGTGCCGCTCACCATCAACGCCATCACATCCAATCTCCTAAATCTCAAGTGCGCCGACGACCGATGGGACTGTTTGCACCAGCGCACCATGCGCGTGGCGCTCACCAACATCTCCCAGCGTGTCAACGAGTGTGACACGTTTCCAGAGATGGCCTGCTATCTTCTTTGCATTCTATTTTTGGTGTCGGAGCGATCGGCAACGCGCGGCGCCGCCTGGCGCCTTCACTTGCAGGCTGCGTTTGCCATTTTGGAGAGATGTGACGGCCTTTACGCTGCTGTGTCCAAGACCAGCAGCCTCTTGGATCTGTTGACAAAAGAGGCAATGCACCTTTACTCGTTTGCGAAAAATTGGTTTGTAAGCTTCGAGACTGTGGCGTGCTTGTCGGCGCCTAATGGAGGCGCCATCACCGACATTGCGCGGTGCCGGGCCTTGCTTCAATACGACGAGTTTCAGCAGGGTGACGGGTACTTGATTGGCGACTTCAACCTCATGAAATGCTTTTCACAGAAGCTCACTCCCGTGTTTGCCGACGTTATCACGTACATTGCGACTTTCAAGCAGACCGAGGGTCTCTCCCTCAGCGGATATGAAGGAGTTCTACTGAACCTACCTCACAGTCCTGAGCGGGCGTCGATTGGCCGGAAACTACTACGAGATGTGGGGCGCGTGGAACAGCATCACTTAAACCTTTTGGATATCAAAGACCACCCTCTTCGAGCTTACATGCGGGCGTGCAACACTTGCTTCTGCTCGGCGCTAAGAATTTACATCCAGTCAGTGTTTCTCGGCATGTCAATCTACGGAGACGACGTGCAGCACTCTGTTCAAATTATTGAGGAGCAGATTTTGTCTGCGCCCAATATCCAAACCTATGGCCTCTGTATTCACTGGCCGCTTTTCATCGCCACGCTATGTGCCCAAGTTGGTGACCAGCGGCAGAACCTCATATCCACCTTGCAGTTAATCTCGGACAACGGCACCTATGTTGCCCGAAACACCGTCGAGCGAGTCGAGCGGTGCTGGAAAGTCATGGATAGCGGTGGGGCGCTAGACGAAAAGGACTACGACTGTATCACGATGTAAAATATTCAAAATTATGATTCCAGAACTTTATCTTGCACGTGGATAACACGCTCTCTCGACAACGCAGATGTCACGGTGTCCAAGTCAAGATCCTCAGAAGTGATCTTCGAGTATGGGACAATGTTTCTTTGTTCACACTCGTCATCAAAAAACGCATGGAAGAAATCGTACTCGTCCTCTTCCTCGACATTCTCGTAGGGCCAAATGTACGAGCTGGCCGTCACCAAAGCAAACGCCGTGCAAAACTCAAAGATTGTGTTCCCGTAGTAGTACTTCTGGATCCCGTCACTGATACTGATGTTTGGATTGGCCCCGTGTATCAAGCCTGGAAGCCCCGGAGCAAACGAAATGACCCAAATAATCAAGTTGCGGTAGTTAATACCTTTCCAGTACCAGTACTTCCCTGTAGGGTCGTCGACATACAAATGGGTCAACTTGAGGTGTTTCTTTCTTACCACCCAGAAGTCAGCAATGATGATTCCAACAATTGGCGACATGAACACCGAGAACGACGACATCACTGTGACAAACGTCGAAGAGGTGTTGTAGAAATCCCATGGCTGCACCACCCACGAAAAAAGCGCGGTGATCACTGCCCCACGTTTGATGGTAACGTATTGAGGCAACAAGCCTGCCAAGTCCATGCCGCCGGCATATCCATTACCCATAGTATTGAATGTGACTTGGGAAATTGTGAAGATCAAGCCGCAGAAGAACGCAGCAGCTCGAGATGTGGCGCTGTAGTCGGTTTCAAGCCAGTACATAATCGTCTGGTTGGGCTCCCAGAACTCCTCTCCGTACCTTCCTTGCACAGCGGAGGTGGTGATGAGTCCCATCAACGGAATTATCGTGCCAATGATAACCAAAGAGAGAATTGTTCCCCAGAAAGAGGACCACGTCCTCGTTGAGAATCTTGTGAAATCTGACTGGTTCGAAACACCGGCAGAGAGTGACCCGTACCACGAAGATATGCCGTATACCCAGTACCAGCCGCGAGCCGACGAGCTCATGGACTCACTTGACGTCATTAAGGGCCCATCGCTGCCGTGATTACGGGAAACAGCCCAAATAGTCATGCCCATCATGCAGAAGAACGTCAAGGTGCACGACACCACCAAAACCTTGTTGAAACGCTCGGGCCTGATTAACAACGGTGGAATCGAGATTATTTGAAACACAACAAACCCAATCAACTCCTGGGTGGTCATGTTCACTGATTCAGGAAGCGTGTTTTTCATGTTGAGGTAGCTCTTGCTCCACGAGGCAAAAACACAGCTCAAGCACAATGACCCAAGGTACGCTTGCGAACCAAACCAAACAATGGACAAGATGATCCTAACAATAATCCCAATGACAGACCCGCGAATCCCAAACACCACTCGCTGCGAGATGGTGTACCCAATGTGAAAGTACCCACCAGGGGCAGCGTTCAAAAGCGCGAGCACGGAAATGATGATGTTTCCGATAAGAATGATTCCCATGGTCTCCCCCACCGAGAGCCCCAAAGAAAGCAACGACGACGCTCCCGTCCAAGTGGAAATACACACGTTGGTGATGGACCAGTAGAACGCAAGCGACCAAACGCCCCACGTTCTTCTCGCTGGACCCATGGGCACGATATCTTTGTTCCTCAAGTACGTGACTTTCTCGATGCCTTCACCAGGGGTCACCTGGATGAGGCGCAAAGCCTTAGAGAGAGTCAGCATGGTCTGCCGTTCATCGCAGTGCGGCTACAAGCCACCTATATAAGGTCCTGAGAGGCTTGGGTTGGAATGTTAATCTGCCCACGTCGTAAAGATTTCTCCATTAGGCAAGTTTTGCGACATTATCGCTGTGACGCATGGCGGGTAGCTTGCCCGATCGGTAGTCCCAAGTGAGTCAACCGCCGCTTGACGCAAAATTCCGTTGGCTGCGCGCAATCGCAGGCAGCCCACGCGCGATCTCGGTGTCTAATCTTATCTTGACAGCGTCGCAAAAGTTGCCTAATTCGGCCGATAATGCTGCTCGGAAAAATTACCGTTTGAAGCAGCCAGACGCTGGCTCTATATATTCCGATCGCTGATCCCTGGCTATCAATTCCAGCCTCAATGCACCGCAAGTCCTTGCTTATCGGTATCGACGTCGGCGGCACCAACACAGACTCTGTGTTGCTTGACCCGGCGCAGTTTAACGCGGAAAACAGAGGCGTGCTTTCGTACCACAAGTCCTCCACCACTGCCGATGTTTCTGAAGGCATCTCTGCGGCCACAAAGGAGCTCTTCGCCGCAAACGGCGACTACACCCCCAAAGACGTGCTGGCCATCACAATCGGCACCACACACTTCATCAATGCAGTCGTCGAGCAGGATAGGGCCAGGCTCGAGCCGGTTGCGGTGATCCGCATATGTGGCCCATATTCACGTGGAACATACCCGTTTTCAGACTTCCCCGAGGGCCTAGCCGGCATTATACGGTGCTACACTGCGTACGTCGACGGAGGCAACCGGGTGGATGGCAACGAGATCCAGCCGTTGGACGAGGCGCTGATTTTGGAGCACGCTGCGAAAATCAAGGCGCTTGGCGTCAAGTGCGTGGCAATCATGGGTATTTTCTCCATCATCGACAAGAGCCACGAACAGCGCGCTGCCGAGTTGGTTCGTCTGGTGATCCCCGACGGCAACATTGTCATGTCACATATGGTTTCGGGCATCGGGTACTTGGCCAGGGAGAACGCGTCTATCTTGAACGCGTCCATCATGTCTTTTGCGGCCACAATCATTTCGTCGTTTGTCAAGTCGGTCCGGTCGTTCGGGTTCACGTGCCCAGTGTTCTTGACGCAGAATGACGGAACCGTGTTGACCGTGGACGAGGCCCGCAAGACGCCTATCCGCACGTTCTCCTCGGGCGCAACCAACTCAATGCGCGGAGCAGCGTTTCTCTGTGCCAAAGAGAAAGAAATACAAGGCAAGAGTATCATGGTCGTAGATGTCGGCGGGACTACCACCGATGTCGGATTGCTCTTGCCTTCCGGCTTTCCCAGGCAGTCGTCGTCCCACTGCGAAGTGGGCGGTGTGCGGATGAACTTCCCTATGCCCCATGTCGAGAGTATTGGCTTGGGAGGTGGCTCGATCGTTAGAGAAAGAAATGACGTAGTGACGGTAGGCCCAGACTCCGTGGGCGCGGATATCAAGTCTAGGGCACTTGTGTTTGGCGGGGACACCGTCACGTCTACTGATGTCACCGTCGCTGTGGCGGCGAACGAGTTTGAATTCGATGTTGGGGACAAGGAAAAGGCCAAATTGAAGTTTTCGCCTTCTTACGTCGAGAACGTGCAGGCAGTGATCAAGGCCAAGATAGAGCGGGTTATTGACCGCATGCGCACAAGCCCAGAGCCCCTCCCTGTTCTTTTGGTCGGAGGAGGGTCGTTCATTGCGCCTTCCTCGTTAGATGGTGCCTCTCAGGTGTACAGACCTCCGTATTACCAGATTGCGAACGCTATCGGCGCAGCCATGGGCAAATTGTCGGCGCTGGCCCATAGAATCGAGCGCTTGAACAATCTCGACGAGAAAGAGGCCATTTTCGAGGCCATAACCGCCACTGTGACCGCAGAGCTTGCAGAGAAAGGTGCCCTCGAGTCTTCTGTGCAAATTGTCGATCTCTCCTACGACCCTATCCCGTACGTGGACCACACCTACTCTTTCCTGATCAAGGCAGTGGGAGATATCGACTATTCCCGTCTCGATCTTGCGATTGCCCAGTTGGAGGTCGCAGACGGCGGCACACAAGAAGAATCCGATGCCAAGTCGGCGGCAGTCTACAAAGACTCCAACTTCAAAGACGAAGAGACCGACCACGGCGACGCCGAAGTGTTCAACCCCGAGACGTACAAGCCCTATGTCAATGACAAGCGCGAGTGGATTATTTCCGAGACAGACTTGGACTTTATTAGGATCGGCACATATATCCTTGGATGCGGTGGTGGAGGAACCCCATACCCGATTTACTTAGAGATGAGAAACATGCTTCGTGCTGGAGCGAGGATCAGGGTCATCAACTTGTTTGACGCTCCCAAGTACTGCACCGGCGAAGGAAAGTTCATCACAGTGGGGTTTGCTGGGTCGCCTACCGTGGCTGATGAGCAAATTCAAGGCAATGAACTCGTTGATGCAAGTAAAGCGTTGTTTGACTACTTGAAGACCGAACCAGATGGGGTTTTCCCGTTGGAAATTGGAGGAGGCAACGGTTTCAAAGGCTTGTACTGCGGAGCATCGACGAAGCTCGATATTCCAGTGATCGACGCCGACTTAATGGGACGGGCGTACCCCACTCACTCCCAGATCTTGCCCTGTGCCCTCAGCGACCAAATGTACCTCACGCAGACATCTGTGTCAGATGGAAACGGCAACGAGTTCTTGATTACCGGAGCGCAGTCCGACATTTACGTTGAGAAGATGATGCGTGCTGCATTGGCCGAGATCGGCGCCCACGTAGGCGTGGTCAACGTGCCCATGTCGAGCCAGGACTTGATCGATTTGACAGTGCATCACTCGCTTTCCACTGCCTGGAGAATTGGCCAAGCCGTACGTATTGCACGTCTGAGGTTTGAGATCGACTCTCTTCCCACCAGGATCTTGGATTCTGTAGGAGGAAGCGTCTCCGGTCGCCAGATATTCAGCGGTAAGATTGTGGGTGTGGAGAAGAAGTTGTTCAAGGGGCACGTCTACGGAGAAGTGATCATAGAAAACGAGGACAAGGACAGGATGGTGATTCCGTTCAAGAACGAGAACATTGTTGCCAAGGTCCAAAAACACGGACAGACTGACTGGGAGGTGGTGTGCTCTGTGCCCGATCTTATTTCTGTATGCTATGCCGACAGCGGAGAAGCAGTCGGAACACCGGAATACCGCTATGGTATTATGGTGTTCGTCTTGGCGTTCTCTCCTTCCGATAAATGGGTGAGCACGGAAAAGGCTATAGCGGTTGGTGGGCCCAAATTTTTTGGCCCGGCTTTTGAATCAATCCCGTATAAACCCGTGGGCAAGTTTGTTGCACCTGTGTCTGTTATTGACCAGTACGGCCCACAGTAACGTTAGAGGTCTACCAATACATATCTCAAACTGCTCGAGGCGGCCGAAGTCGCGCTTTTGCAACCGCTTAGTCATGTGACTAATTTTCGCAACCACTCCTCCATGCTCTGTACTTACTACACCACGAACTGGCGAAGATTCGCTCCTTCCTGCCTTTGGCAATCTGTACCAATCCTAGATTTCATCTGTGTTGGGTGAAAGTAAAAGTATGAACTGATCCCCTGTGAGTATTTTCGGTGACCCACCTCTATGCTTTTGTGGAGCACAAACATAGGCGCCTTTGTGTTCTTTCAACGACTGTTGCATAACTTGCTTCATCTCCTGGCAGAAGGAACGTTGCAGGCGACAATAGATTAGTCAAGCACCCCTGACACTGGTATGAAATCCTTGCAAATCCACCAATTCTCCTGTGTCACCGTCCGCCACATTCCTGCGAACTACATTCTCGGTGTGAAACCTGCCGGTGTCGCGCTAGCTTACAAAGTTGTCTGGTTGTCGTGTGTGCTAAATTGTATTAGAGAGAAATATAAACTGCAGGGATAGCCGAAATAAGAGATTCTTTGTCATTTTATTTTGTTTTTAACCCACGGTCTTTTACTTGTGCCTGTGCACCGCGTGTTAATCAAGACGTACTTCAAGGATCTCCCCAAATACTACGCTTGATGGTCGAAATACGAGATATTCTAAGAAAATAATTTTATTTGTTCTGCAAGGCTACTGAAATCTCTATGCCTTTCTCCCTATACCTTCAGAATGAACACAGAGGAGGTGCACTTGATGTAGACCTACATTGATTGAAAATTTGACTGGAGCGGGCTCCGCTGAAGCATACAGGATGGAAACGGAGTATGAGATGCGCCATGTACACTTTCTTTTCTTGACGGTCGACGTGGATCCTGACGTTGTTATACGAGGCAAAAGATATAAACAGCCAAGTATTGGCAACTAAAGAGCAAGTTTTGGCTGGACTCTACAAAAGGGACAACATTGCTTACCTTGTAAAGAATGTTAAGGATGTTGAGGTGAGTTTCGGAAACATCATGAAGTGAAACGAAGAATTGAATTTGTCACCTTGGTCTCAATGAGAGGTTCAGTTTCAAATTTTCAGGACTCGTCAGAGTTCTACATCTAAAGGTACGTGCGGTGAAGCTTACAAACCCACAATTGGAAGTCTCTAATGGTTTCGATGGTATAATGGAGTCCAATTAAAAGGTGAACGACGTCGTACATCGAACCAAAAGCAACGAGAAAGTATCCTGCTCAAGGTAAACTGCCCAAACAAATTACATCACAAATACGATCGCTCACTTGCTACTGACTGGGCGTGATCCGACCCTAAAAAAAATCAAGGACCAAATAAGGGCAGTCAGTGACAGCCTTCGAGGTCGAAAACACAAAATATTTCTTACAGAAACACAGACAATCGGAAATCAAACAATGGCAATGGATATTTGTAACTTGCCCTTTTTTTTCGATTGTTCTCCTGCATGTCAAAATGATTTTTGCCTTACCCATTGTGCCTCGTATGCCAAGCCTAACTCGTCGCTATTGTTTTTACTGTTTCGCGCACTGTAATGCGATTGGAGCCTAGAACGTTGCTCAACAAGAATGTCGCTGCCCTTCGACTTCCTCCGATATCAGCGGTGACCGAATTCCACTGTACTGATGATTAACACCATTGTCAATCCTTGCGCCCCATTGTTCACTACCTTTGGCCATTGTCCGTTCTGTGGTAATAATACCGGAGGTGGTCTTTGCTTCGCTCGGCTACTTATACTGGACGCAATTGCTCTCTGCTTTGGGTAGACTCAACAAATTTCAAGAGTGATGAAAGCGTTAACACAAGTCCACTTTGTCGCCATTCTCGTAGCATTCGCTGAAGCTGCTGCAATGAGGCAGGTGCGAGGTCAGGCTAAGGTATAGTCAAGAAGTGACAGCTCAGAGCATAGCGCCGCTCACCTTCGTCTTGATTCCTTGCAAGGTCACCGATTTTCTAAGAGGGTGCTGGTGCCGGACGGCGTACCCTTTAGTCGTCCACAGCTGGTGCCGGAAGGCGTACGCTATAATCGTCCACAGCTGGTGCCGGACGGCGTACGCTATAATAGTCCACAGGAGGCAGAGAAGCTTAGTGCTGTCGAGGAGGCACAGCAGGTTAATGCTGTCGAGGAGGTACAGCAAGTTAATGCTGTCGAGGAGGCACAGCAGGTTAATGCTGTCGAGGAGGCAGAGAATGTTAATGCTCTCAAGGGGGTACAGCAGGTTAATGCTGTCGAGGAGGCACAGCAGGCTAGTGCTGTCGGGCAGGCAGCGCAGGCAAGTGCTGTCGGGCAGGCAAAGAAGGTTTTTGCTGTCGGGGAAGAAGGTTTAGCAAATTTTAAACAGATTTTGAGTGCCTATTTTGATGCGTTAAAGACGGACGGGTTTTTCGAATACGGGTTTTACGCTTCAATTCGACATTATGTTGAGCACCTTGCTGACTACTACTACGACCGTACAAGGGACAAAAAGTTCAGAATACTTCTACAGGAGGCTAAAGACATGGCACGTGACGATGAGGATAAGGCTGAGAGTATTCGTGAAGACATCTACCTTGCAATCCGAATGAATATGGAGTTTTTCCAAGATTTGGCGCTGAGATTGCCAGATTTCGACCACGCGGAAAAGGTTACTGACTGTATGGCAGAGGAGTATACCATGCACAGTTGTCAGTTGCAGAGGTTGCTAACCGACTTGCACCCGGACCTTGTTGTTCTAGCTGATTCCATGTTGACAAAGATCTATGCAGCCAATCGCGAGGTCATGACGGCACTTTCAAAAAGGGACGGGACAAATATGTTCAAGGAATTAATCGATCTTGCAATGATGGAGTACAGAAAGCACAAACAGCAAGCTAAAGAAGTGATTAAAACTAAATATCTTTGGCCCACAAATGAAAGGCATTTCCGACTCTCTGCTCCGAGCAGAAAAATACAACAGCTCCGGAATATTTTGTCACTGTTTAAAGAAACGAAGGCATTTATGACAGCTGCGCGCCACACGAATAGTGCTCTTCCAGCAGACTTTCCTACTGGCACACTACAAGAACAGATCATACTCTGGTTCCCTGAGGTCGATGACCGCGTACCACTGAGGTTCCAGGAAGCGCATTTCAAAGGGGAGGAGGTTTCTTAGGAAGGCACGCGTCTCTTAACGCCCAACAAAGCGGCTCGTTTCAGGCGACGACGTGTACTTCTCATCAATATGAAACGGATATGACTGACAACGACAACGCATTGACTTATGAGGCAGAAAGGTCAAGCTTCCTTGGTGATACTTCTACACGCGGTACGAAACGGCACAAATGTGTGAAGTAAATGTTGTACACAGACGTCGAATTCTATGCTGTTTATATCCTTTTTGTTGTTTTTCAAGCAAAAGCAGAGAACATATAAGATCCCACTTGCAGGTTCTACGTAGCTCGCTTTCTGGTCGGATGATCGCAAATACTGGAATTAATCCGCACTCGCTGCTTAGTTCTTTAATCACGTCTTGCATTTTAGAGTTATAAACTTTCTTTCTTTAGCTTCGCGTTAGGTGTCGCCGCATTTTCCGCCGTTTTCGCAGCATGATGTAAATCAAACGGGCATGCCCCGTAAATATTTATCCAATTCAGCAATGTCGGCTTTCAAGGTTGCCACCACGAATCTCAACGGTCTGGTTGGATCAGCTATATTCTGTCCTTCCGAGATAATTTTCCCGTGCGTGGCCAAATATTTGTCCAACCTTTCTACTAGTGCCTTCTTCTTTGGCATACTCGCTAGCCAATCGCGGAGCCTTCCCTGAAAGGTTCCATCGAAATTGAAGAACGCAATGAGCAGGAACTCGGCATCCACCGCGTTGAAATAATGTCTCTCGTACTCGAGGATATGTTCCCATCCGGAGTCAAAGCCATCCCGGGGCTTTCCTATAACGAACCACTTGCTCAACCTCTCAAAACTGTAAGCAGCAGTTGTCATAAAATAGTGAAACTTTTTTTTTACTTTTTTCATATTTTCAAAGTTAAAGGGAGCTCTCTGTTCAATGCTAGCGAGTGGCCCTAGGTCAATATCGAAGAATAGCTTATCCAAGCTGTCGCACTTTTCTGTGTATCTGTCGTAGTCGAAATGCCCGTTGAAAAGGATCGACTGGACTTCTGCATGATATGTCATGTACTTTTTAGCTTGGCCATTCACTAAGTCCGACCACTCACCTCCTCGTTTGAAAAGAGCACCATATCGATGGGTAGCTTCGGTAATGCCTGCCTGATCTTCGTTCGTACCTTCTCCTCCACTTGTAACGACGTTGGCAGCAGCCAAAAAAGCTAAGAGTAGTAGATACAACACAGGTCTCATATCGGTAATAACCTTCTTCAACTTTATGGTATTTCTGAGTTTAAATACGTTTTCAAACTTTTTTTCGTATGGTTTTATTTTTTTTTTTTTTTTTTGCATACGTGCCACCGATAATTTCTTTTGCAGGTCCGCCATTGTTGTCCCGAACATGCGACACTTAGAGTGAATGATTTCACATCTGGCTTGGACACTTTGCGTCTTTCGATGCATAGTCACAACCATTGTAAGATCTTGATAGTCTGGTCCGAGAATTACTCCGCATGGTTGATATACGCTTTCATTAAAGCGAAGTCATGTAAAACAATACTCAAATCTCTCGAACCACCAATCGCAAACCAAAATAGGAAAATTTTCCACCGCACTTGAGCCTCGCAACTCGAGTGAAACTCGCCGCCTGTATTTGTTAAAACCGTACGATGACATACCGCAAGTGCGGCAATCGGTCGCGTAACGATTGTTCTCATGAGCATGCGACCATGGCCTGTCAATTTATTGCGCGTCTTCGGAACTTTCAAACCTATCTTATTGAGTGACAGTTGTGTGATATTCTATAATCGTAGTTCGGCAGCTGTCTGACACGAAAAATGCTCAGTGAGATTTCTTCAAGCTCCAACGTTGCAGCATAAGACAATCCCAAGAGGAGCGACATCTCGCGTTCATTTAAGTTAATACAGTGTACGCGTGCAGAAGCATGCCCACGCCTATCATCTTTATGGTAACCGTCCCGAAACCTGACGGTCCACTTTCAAAAGCCGCATTATACGCTCCAAAACAACCAGATGCGCCAGCGGCGTGGGGCAAATACTGTTGGGAGACCTGCGCAAACTAATAACGGGGTTCGCTATAAACTACCTACGGTCAGGCTGAAGCTAAGAATGATTCCTCGCTGGAAAAATAAAAAGTATCAGTGATGACCAGGTCACGTCCCCATCCAGGCTACGAACATATCAAATAGATTGCATATCATTGCTGTTATCTCCTGAACATTTCCACTCACTCCTGCGACTTGCAAAAGCGGATCACCTATTCTTTGGGTCCAATGCACCGTCCACTTTTTACGGTGACAGAGCAGAGGTAATGTGGTCTGTTCGCTGAGGAATCCAGAGTGATTAAAAAACTATTCCTGTAGATTACATATAACTTTAGCTTTTCACACATGTTCATGTGAGGCAGAAATCAAAGGCTTAGCTAGTGATACTGGAATGCTTTGAACATCACGTATTTAGCGCTATACCCAGCCTTCTGCGGGAGGACGGAATGCTCGCAGGCCCACTTCCTGAAATTTAAATTTTTACGGAGCACTACTCACATAAGATGTATTCCGGCCGACGTGAACACGGTTCAAGTATGAGAGGCAAATTTGGCGGGACTTTCGATTTTAGTAAGTGCCATATCAATTTCTTTGCACGACATCGTGCATTTCTGCCGGCAGAAAGTGCAATAACGGTCAGTGGGCAATAAGTTTCCTCGCTACCATCTCGCTTAGGCAAGAGCCATGGCGCTTACACTTTCTTACAGAGACCGAAGCACCAAGATGCGGGCGACGAGTGTGTTGCAGGCCATGGCCATCTTCTCCGATTCATCTGATGTGAATCCCTCTTCCGTACCTAAAGTCCCACATTAATTCCTAGTGTATCATAGAGTCGCTAGTCGGAACCTGGCTTCATGAATTTCTTCCCTCTGTTGAGAAATTTTCGCCCAAAGTTTGATGCTTGCATACCAAAGTTGCCCGTCTCCATCTTATCCTTGACCAGATTGACCTTGCTCCGAATGGAGGTGTGTCTTCTTATGTCATTGTGTTGTGCATTCTTGTATGCCTGCGTGGCCAATTGCCCAATCTGTATGTGGGGAGATTCTGACGATGATTTCAAAGCAGCGTGTAGCCAGTCTGTAAGTCCCGAGTTGTACTCTTCCTCGTCGGCTTTAGCTTTCTTTAACAGCTCAATCCTATCGGAAGGTTGCGATAAGCCCATGATCTTACGCCAATCTGACACGGGGTACTTTGCGTGAGAAAGGGTGGACGTGCTGGCACCCTTAGACTTAGACGATTCTGTACTTCCCCCACTGACGATTCTTCTCTCCCCATTGCCCAATTCATCCGTCGAAGCTTTGGCCGTTTGTGCCTCCTCGTAGAACTTGGGCTTTTCGTAGATGTGTTCCTGTAGCACCGAGGAGCCCAAACTGGGGTCCGACGATGCTGTTCCTCCTGGGGTATCGAGACTACGAGATTTCACAATCGAGACCGCATCATGCATCTCGCTCACGTCGTCGTCCTCTTCGTCCTCACTCGTCTGATCTTCGTTGATTCTCTGAAGATTGCCATTGATGGTATCCGGAACAGACGCAGTACTGGAGTTGGCAAACGACGGGGCGTACTGGGTGGACGGACTCATGCGCGTGAACTTCTTGTAAGCGGAATCATCCTTATTGTAGATGCTGAAGTTCATCTGAGACTCTGTGTCGTTGTCGTTGACAAATTGATCACGGTACTTGCTGGTGTTAGGTTTCCAGCTGCCAAAATTGAGTGTGGCAGTGGACATGGTCGACTCTCGTCTAGACAAGTCCTCCTGTGCCTCTGCCTGCAGCACTGCTGAGGGCACAGCGCCCTCAGGAGCGAGTGGTTCTTTGGTGTAGTCAGAGGAAATGCCCTGAGGCACCTCCTCTGCGGCGTCTATCGTACCATCGTCTCCTTCGTGACTAGCGGTGTGTCTTACAGGAGGCACGCTCTGTTCAGAGAATTCGCCTCCGCGGAGTGCCGAGACCGCCGTCTCAACAGACGGAGTGGGCAGGCCCTCGACATCTTCTAGGGGCGCCGGCGGCGTGGAATGCGAAGTTGCAGTGATGTCCTGTGCGTGGTAGCTGTCCACGTGGCCAAAATCTCCTCTGTCTTCATCTGTGTCGTCGCCGAACGAGTGGTTTTCGAAATCGGGGAGCGCTATGTCGTGGATAGAGTCCAACGTGGGCAAATGCGTCTTTTCTGCCAGCGTGCTGCCGCCGGCGGGACTCGCGTGGCCGTCGGACTCGCTGAAGCTGAGCGAGTGGCCGTCCATTTGCAGCAAGTCGTTGATGAGGGAGTCCAACGCGTCGGTCTGGACGATGTGGGGGGCCGGAGACTTTGTTTGAAGCGCCAGGCGCTGGTCTTGGGCGTTGTCTTTGTCCCCGTCGCTGTCGTCGTCGTCGCTCGTTGCGTCGTCGTCGCTCTCTGAACGCGAGCGGATGTTCATTCTGTCAATCGAAAGCACCAACGGCTCGGTGGGCGTCGGCTGCTGCAGGTCGCTGGCGGCTCGCGCGAGGGTGTCCTCAGACGCGTTTACCGGCTGGGGGAGCGCTTGAGGCGCTTGCACGTCTTGTGGCAAACGCACGTTAAGCATACGCGGTTCGCGTTGGATGGACTCGGCATCCGACACGTAGCTCCGGTCCGAAGCGTCCGTGTCGGGCGTTCCCGGGACCTGCAGCTGCTGGAACGTGGGCGTAGGCGGAGCGAGGGACGGGCTGCCGGCGGGAGCAGTGTCGATTTTGAGCGGAACTGGCGCGCTGGCGGCACTGCCGTAGCTGACGGTGGCGGAATCACCCACGGGCTCGTTTGTGGGGCCGCCGTAGCCTGCGTAGGCGCTCGTGGTGGCGTCTGTTGGGTCACGTTGGTCTGCGCGTTTGTGGGTGCTGTCATCGCGCACATTGTCGTCGTAAACATCGTCAATAACCTCGATTCCGTGGCCCGGGTCGTTATCGTCATCATCATCGTCATCGTCATCGTCGTCGTTTCCCGCGTGGAACTTGTCGATCGAAAGAATAAGCGGCGGGTTGCCGCCCGCGTGCGGTTGCTGGTGCTCATCCGAGGACGCCTCGTTTATTTCGTCCAAGTTTTCCGCACCTTCGTCGGACTCGTAGCCCCACTCGTCGCCGTAGCTCGGCACGTCGGCCTTGACCCACCGCGTGGACCGCTGTCTCTCGAATTTGTCGGCCATGGTGGAGGAAGAACACGTCGTGGTGGCAGGGCACTTGGGTGCGACTACTGAACTGCACAAAAACGGTCTAGCTATACTACGTAAGCGCGAGCAGCACGAACAGTGCGACTTTTGCAAGCGCAGCCAAAAGCGCGCGCGCCCAGGGCCAGACGGGCAGTGCACAAGCCGCCATAACCAACCACTGGGCAGGCCCAACTCACATAATAAACGCCAAGTTCATGTCCTGTGGGTGCGACGCGCTCAACTGCGGCTTCTGCGAGTACTTCGCAGCAAGCAACGTGCGCATGTTGTTTAAAAGCGACAAGTACGACTGGTTGGTGCTCTGGGTCAACACGCTGATAAACGCCCAGCTCATGGCACCGGTGCTGCTGCCGCCCTCGGTAGCGTCCGCAGACGTCTGATCGTCCTTACACCCGGATATCGAAATCACGTCCGCAGACGACATCTTGCTCTGGATGATCTGGTTCTTGTCCACGCTGTTGTAGTTGGTAACCTTCTTGAAGATGCCCGACACCGCGGACATCGCGCCGGAGATGTTGCCCGACTCGTAGCTCATCAACGCCTTCAACGCGTCGGTGCCCGCGTCCTTCCACAAGTTGGGCTCCTTGACCACGCCCTTGGTCGAGTATACAAACGGCAAGTCCAACGCCGTGCCCGAGTGGCACGCGTCAAACAACGCTATCAACCGGCAACCCTGGGGGAGCGGCTTGACCATGAGGTCGTGCATGTCGTCGTCGATGAGCGGGCCGTTCTGCTCAAAGTCGAGCGGGTACACGCACGAGTCAAACCCGCTCTCCTCGTCGCCGTTCTGGTCTGGCACCAACCCGCCGTGGCTCGACATGTGGAAGAAGTAGCTGTCGTTGGGCGCCGCGTCGCGCACGAGCCACTGCATCGCGCGGATAATGTTCTGCTTGGTCGGGATCCGCGCGTTTTCGCGCTGGTCGTCCGTCAAGATCACCATGTCGTCGTACGAAAACCCGTAGTACTGGTTCAAGAACCGGCTCATGTTCTTGACGTCGTTGATGCACCCGCGCAACTCGTTCTTCGTCCCGAAGTAGTTAATCCCCACGAGGAGCGCCTTCTTGCGCCCCGTGCAGTTCGAGTACTGGAACGTCATGTTGCTGTTCTGCCCGAAACTCTGGGGCGCGGTGGGCGGTGGGCCCACGGGACTCTGGTACGCGTTTCCAGTGTAATTGCCGTTGGAGTCGTACGACGAGTTGGGCGCCGGCGCGCTTTGCCGCGCATACTGGTGGCTCTGCTGCATCACCGAGCTCTGCTGCTGCTGGTACCGCACCTGCGTCTGCTGGAATTGCGCCGAATTCAAGTTTCCGCCCTGCGGCATGTACTGCTGGGGTGGGGCGCCTGGTGGCGGGCCGTAATTGCCGGGTGGGGGACCCTGTGGGGGGGCGTAGTTGCCTTGGTAGTTGCCTTGGTAGCCGTCTTGCTGGTACCCGGCCTGCTGGCCGCCGTATGTGTGTTTTCTGCTGCCGGGAAACATGGGTGGGGATGGAGTTTTCGTGGAGGTCGGATATTTGAGCGCACTGCCTGCGCTGCATGCACGCCGCTTCTCTGATCGGCGACTCGGTGTTCCACGCATGGCCGTGCGCAGGTACACGGGATGGAGGGAGAGGCTTCGACTGTAGTGGCGTTGGTGGTTTCTGATTTTTTGTCCTGTGGTTCTTGACTTGACAGATTACTTCTTTTTCGTAGTGAGTAGATTTCTGTTAAAATTTGGCTCGCTTGGTTTACCTCACTGTTGCAATTGGTAGCCCAGATGGCCCAGCGCATTTCGCGTGGAGAATTGTAGCTACTTCACATATTGCAAACCTCAGTAAGAAAATCCCTCCGAACACAGTAACATCTGCCAACCCATCATCAACACTGCAGGTTCAGCCATACATAAAGCGCATATCCAGGAGAAGTGACGAGTCAAGAAATACCATAAATATATGTAGCAGGCCGAGGTTGTAACACCACGTTTCGCGTCACTCCGACTCGGAAACACACCGGGAGAACCGACGCCAACTGGCCCTTATTGCCCCCCACCTCATTGTCCTACACGTTCTTCGCGTATATATACCCCCTTACAACTTAGGGTTGTCGAGCATGTTCTGGTTCGTGATAATATCCGGGTAGAAGCCCGCAGCCATGTTGCCCAAGTGCCAGAACCCACCGTCTACCACCTGAATCGTGCCCGTCACGTACGAAGCAGCAGGCGAGAACAAGTACACGGTGGCCTCGGCAATGTCCCGCGTGGTGCCCCACCGCGCCAAGGGCACCTTCTGGCCAACCGAGCTCTCGTTGCCCAAACGCGCCATGCCCTCGGTGCCCGCAATACCGCCAGGCGCGATACAGTTGCTTCGGATGCCGAGCGGCCCAAACTCCACCGCCAACGCATTGGACAACGCGTCCACGCCGGCCTTAGCCGCGCCCACGTGCAGCTGGAATGGTACACCATAGTAGTGCAACGTGGCCGACACGAAGAGAATGCAGCCCTTGCTCTTCTTCAACTCGTTGAACGTAGCCTTCACGGTGTTGAACGAGCCCAACAAGTCGATCGACACCACCGACTTGAACGCGTTGGACGACAAGTGGTTGAAGTCCGACAAGAAGTTGCCCGCTGCGCCGGCGATCACGAAGTCAATGCGCCCGAGCTCCTTGACGGTGGTCTCCACGGCCTTGGCAATGTTATGCACGTCACGCACGTCGACGTTGCCGAGGCCAATGACCTTGGAGCCGTCTCTCAAGGCCTGGATCTCCCGTGCTGCCTTCTCGGTTTTTTCGACGTTTCTGCCAAGGATGGCGGCATTGGCACCGAGAAGCACCAACGCTTCCGTTTGCACTCGGCAAATGGTTCCGGCGCCGCCGGTCACGAAGACGACTTTGCCCTTGAAGATGTCTGGCTTCCACGACGAGGTTTCCAAGAAAGATCTGTCCAAACTGGCCATTTTTGTACTTTTTGGTTTTCTGGTATTCGTTTCTTGGAGTGGCAGCGCTGCCCTTTTTCAACTGCCGTACGTATTAAGCACGCTTTTGCGGGGCAACCGAGGATGCAATGTCGTGCGGGCAGTTGGTATCACGTGACCGCTACATAAACATGTGCCATATAGTGCGGGCTGTGTGGCCCCACCCAGTGAGAAATCTAGAGGAGGTTCAAGTCGCGTAGCTCCTGGCAGTTGGGCATGGGCATGTTGAGCGCGTGGTTCAACCGGCGCTGGTCGGTGAAAAACCACCCCTGGGCGTCCTGCACTAGCTCGTTCTTCCTCACCTGCTCTCTGCTACACTTCGCTCTGCGGTCCTGGATGTAGATGTTCTCGACCTTGGAGTCGAAGCTCCGGAGCTTGTCCGGGCTCTGGTCCTTGTCGAAGTCCCTCGCCACGTAGAACGGGATCTTGTGCGTCGGCGTGTGTCTCTGCATCTTGTACTGGCCTGTTTTCGTGAACGAGTACTCTGGTGTGCCGTCGCCGGAAAAGAACGACGAGAGGAGCGTCGCTACCAATATGAGGAGCACCGGCGCAAGCTGCCAGAGCGTGTCCCATGTGGACGCCTGCTGCGTTGCGCCGCCCTGTCTTTGTCTTTGTCTCTGGCGCTGTCTCTGCTGCTGCGAGAATGCGGTGCCGAACGGATCAAACCCGTTGTTGCCGAAACTCTGGAACGTGAATCCGTTGTTGCCGCCGAACGTGAACGTGGTGCCGCCGCGCTGGAACCCCGAGCTACCGCCGCCGCCTCCCCCGAAAAACAAGTTGAAAAGATCATCCTCGAACCCGGCACTCGCAGGCGACGCCCCCGCGAAGCGCGAGCTCAGGCTGAACATGGGTTGCTCTCGATCGGAGCCCGTCTGGTCGAAAAGCCGCTTCTTGGCCGGGTCGCCGAGCACGCCCCAGGCTTTGTTGAGGTACTTGAACGCCTCGCCTGCCCTCGGGTGCGAGTTTTTGTCTGGGTGGAGCTTGACGGCCAACTTGCGGTACGAGCGCTTGATCTCGGCGTCGGACGACGTCGTCAGGCACTCGAGGATCTCGTAGTACAGGTCCGCCTTGCACCGCAACACTCGCACCACGAGCTGTTCCTGCTCCTTGGTGTACGTGGCCATGGATATTATTTCTGGGGTATTTGTAGGGCGTGAGGCCACGGTCCATCTGCCGCACTCAGCATATGGTGTAAAAACGTAAAAAACTCACAGCCCAACCCGCCGCCTGTGCAGTCCCGCGCGCGCGTGGCGGCCCTGGTGGTGTGCTGGCCCGAAGCTGCTGCGCTGCCACGGGTCGGGCCCAGCAGCACGCGCACTCAAAATCCCGTGCCGCCGCCCTCGCCCCGCCAACGTGCTCGTCTAGCCGTGGGTTGTGCCCTTTGCTTCGCTTGCAGATTTCACTTTTGCCCCCTGCGTCTACCGCCGACGAAATTGGGATTTCGTACTGTATGCAGGTCCATTTTTACCTGTCTCTCTCCCTTGGGCCATTGCCCGCGGGGCAGCGACGTATGCGTACTTGCTCACAAAATAGCCGCCGCTTGCCATTGCAGCCCACCCACTGACCGCAATTACTAGCATTTCGGACACGTGCTAAAAATGGGGCGACCGGGCAGGCGCGTGCGGGCCCGAGGGCGTTCTGCTACTGGGCACAAAGCCTCTGGGTGCCGGCTCCGTAGTCGAAATGTGCACTGGGGGTTAGACGCTGCGAAAAAAAAAAGAAGGACTCGGCGGCTCCCGCGCACCCCCGCTTAAAAATAGACCTAGTGAAGCGCTTGCTCAAGAATAAGCGAGCAGTGCCGCAGCCCTGAGCCTGCTAAGAAATTAGAGATCACGGTTTCTTTGCAGGCAGCGGCCGCTTTGCTGTAGGTCATGATCCGGGGCTGATCACCGCTACGTCGTCCTGTATATCTTACGGCCCAGAAATAGCTCATGCTTCTTCGCAGAGCGAAAAGGGCTCACCATACCGGCGCAGCCGAGGTTTTCTACCTGACAACACTTAGTCGCCACTAACCATCCCGTCGAGCCGGTCGAGGATCGCCTGACATTTTGCTTTGCAAAGGCCTGTACCTCTCCCCTTTTTCTGTTTAGCCATGTGCCCACGCTTCTGCGTCATTGCCTATATCGGGCCGGGGAACCCATCCGGGCCTGCAGACAGCCCCGGGGGCACTGCCAAGTCTGACTGTTTCCTTCCTAGGCGTGCACCGCAATGCAAGGTACTGCTCTTGCGCGTCCACGAGCACATTGTCCGCCAGAGCTTTCTGCATTTATATACTACATTACCGCCCGCATAGCTTTCAGGTGTTCATCTTTGGAGCTGACAACACAACTGCGGCCGTTTGCTTGATCCACACGGCAAGCAAAAGAAAAAAAAAATTCTTCCCCAGACCCTTACTCGCACAACACCATACTAGCAGTGCGATGGGCCAACGAAATGTTAACATAGCCGTGCTCTGCTACCTCCTCCTAATTGCATCAGTGGCGCGAGCCGCCGAGTCCATATATCCCAATGCCTTGAAACTCGATTTTGACGTCTACCGCGGAAACTCCAAGAGAACGGCGCACTTGGGAGCGACGCCCGAGCTTACGAAACGAGCCTCAAGCGAAGACAATACGTTGCTCACCCTCACAAACGAGCAGACGTACTACATGGCCAGCTTGAAAATCGGCTCGCAGGGCGAGACGAACGGCGTCGTGCTCGACACTGGCTCCTCGGATCTCTGGATCATGTCCTCGTCTGTTACGTGCTACTCGTCATCGTCTTACTTCAAGAGAACGTTCGAAGAAGATTGGCCCTCTCACCGTTTTATTCCTAGCGTAGAGAGAGAGGAGGACCAAGTCGCGCTCGCCGAGGACGAGCGTCCGACCCCGACTTCCAACGACCCGGCCCTCGAAAGAAGAGCTGACTATACCGTCGTTATTGGAGAGTCGGACATCCCCAGCTACTACGCGTCCGAGGTGTACTCTCAATACGGCAGCGGCTCGACTGACACTGACAGCTCTGGCGGCGGCGGCTCGTGCACCAGTAACGGATCGTTCCGGACATCGCTGTCGGACTCTTTCCAGGTCAACTCGACTGCGCCGCTGTTTTCCATCCAATACGCGGACGGAAGTACTGCACTGGGCGTTTGGGGCATGGACTATGTTAGCTTTGCCGACACAAACGTCAGCGAAGTCAGCATTGCTGTTGTCACCGAGACCACGTCGGACTTCGGCGTGCTTGGCATAGGATTTGAGGGCTTGGAGACCACGTTCTCGGGCTCGTCCTCCAGCAGCCTGTACACCTACGAAAACTTTCCAGTCCGGTTGAGGAACTCTGGAGCGATCCAAAAGATCCTCTACTCGCTCTACTTGAACAAGGCCTCAGCGTCAAGCGGGTCGGTGTTGTTTGGAGCTGTCGACCACGCGAAGTACTCCGGGCAGTTGCAGACCGTGCCCATCATCAACTTGTACGCGAGGTACTACTCGAAGCCGATTCGAATGGACGTTGTGCTCAGTTCCCTCACGTTGAAGAGCTCGTCGCAAAACCTCACCGTGAGCGACACCCCCGTGACTGCTTTGCTCGACTCCGGCACAACGTTGACATACTTACCAAGTGCTATTCTTGCGCAGCTTGTGGATGCCATGGGCGCCACGCAGTCTACCACGGGGTACTACGAGGTCGACTGCAAGTACAACACCGACTCTTCTTACATGGTGTTTGACTTCTCTGGCATCTCCATCAGCGTGCCATTGTCCGACATGGTATTGTCGGGCCTGTCCAGCTGTTACTTGGGTGTGCTATCCCAATCCGCCGACAGCTTGACCGGCAGTGTGTACGCGGTGTTGGGCGACAACTTCCTCCGCAACGCGTACATCGTTTACGACCTCGAAGACTACGAAATCTCCATGGCTCAGGTATCTTACACGTCGCTGGAGGACGTGGAAGTCGTGTCGAGCAGTGTTCCGCTGGCCGTGAAGGCTGCGGGCTACTCGTCGACGTCGGTTGCGACCAGTCTCTCGCTGGAGACCGGTTCCAGCTCGAGCACAGGGCAGCGTCTCTCGGGCGGGTCGAAGACACACTACGCCCGGTCGCTTTTGATCGCCGCGCTTGGCGCAGCGGTGATATTGGTGATGTAGAATAATGTGAGACTAGTGCTAGAAACGAAGACCACGACCTTTTTTTTTTGCACTTGCGGTTGCAGTTGCTGTTCCTGTAGTATGCGGGCTTGGAATGCTGCAAGACAGCAGATCTGCCCCTCCGTAGCTTGCAGTGGTAGAGAGCAGTTTCCTGCGCGCTGCAGTGGTACATAGACGAGTAAAGATTACGAGAGCGAAATACGGGGCAGGCGGTGGGCCCATTCTCAGAGGGCGGCCTACGGCATCTGTCGTGGCACGCTCCATGCACGATCCCCTCCGGTGTCTGAAAACCAGGCACGTGCGTGGTGGCCAGTTGTGGGAGTATGACGTCAATGAGAAACAGAGGCGTGCACCGTAACCACGCTGGAGACGTTTTACGTTAATTTGAGCCGCTCGGTGCACCGGTGCAAAAGGCGCAACCTGAAACAAGCAAAAACAGGCGGTGCAACCGTACGCGAGACAGCCGACACAAGATCTGTGGTGCGCAACGACATAGGCACTATGAGGCTGAAACAGCTCTGAGGCACCGGCATTGCCACAGCGCGAGTGAGAAGGAAGAGGCACAATGAGAACATACACACACACACACACACACACACACAATGCGAACACAAAATGCGAGCCCCTTATGCGGGTTTGTGGCAGGCCCGCTGGTGCCTGAGGGATATAAAGGGGGCAAGATTTCGCCGCCATGTCTATAAATTTATTTATTTTAATGTTGTTTTTGTTGTTGTTATTTTGTTGTTTCTTTTTTAGCTTCTCCTCTTTTCCCTGCTCTTGGCGCCGTTGCACGCCCGCGGTAGTCTCGCTGTATTATTAGTCGTGGTGGGGGTGCTGTGCCTTCCGTGGATCCTGTTCCTGGAAGCTATTTTCGGCCTTCCCCTAGTTGACGCCGCGCACACAACGCCAGTCAGAAAAATTAAAAGAAAACACTCACCCGTGTAACCACAGCGCAGAAAGCCCCCGTACCCTTATTCACCCCCTCACATTTTCTTTTCTGTTTTGATTTCAGCCACGACGTTCCCAAACAAAAAAGCCCGCTTAGAGACGAACATGGACTCTGCAGCGTTGTTGGCCATTCTTGATGACCCCAATGCCTTCGCTGCCCAGGCCAGTCTCATAAGAACAGACTTGTCCACTCTACTAAGGAACCAGCAGGCGGAAATCGACGAGTTGTCTGCTGCGCACGAAACGGCGTTTGAGGCCAACAAGGCGTTCAAGCTGGCGCTCTCCGAGATCGGCACCGTCGTGATATCCGTCGCCATGGGCGACTTGTCCAAGAAAGTCGAGATCCACTCTGTGGAGTCCGATCCTGAGATCTTAAAGGTCAAAATCACCATCAACACAATGATGGACCAGCTTCAGGCGTTCGCCACCGAGGTCACAAAAGTCGCCACCGAGGTCGCCAACGGAGAGTTGGGCGGTCAGGCCAAAAACGAGGGCTCCGTGGGGATCTGGCGCTCGTTAACCGACAACGTCAACATCATGGCGTTGAACCTCACCAACCAGGTCAGAGAGATTGCCGACGTCACCCGCGCGGTCGCCCAGGGCGACTTGTCCCGCAAGATTAACGTCCACGCGCAGGGCGAGATCTTGCAGTTGCAGATGACCATCAACACCATGGTGGACCAGCTTCGAACTTTTGCGTTCGAGGTGTCCAAGGTGGCCCGTGATGTCGGTGTCCTCGGTATATTGGGGGGACAGGCTTTCATCGAAAACGTCGAGGGAATCTGGAAGGAACTTACCGATAACGTAAACGCCATGGCCCTCAACTTGACCACGCAGGTGAGAAACATCGCTAACGTCACTACCGCTGTCGCCCAGGGCGACTTGTCGAAGAAAGTCACCGCCGACTGTAAGGGCGAGATCTTGGATCTTAAGCTCACAATCAACCAGATGGTGGACCGATTGCAAACTTTCGCCCTAGAGGTCACCACGTTGTCCCGCGAGGTCGGAACTTATGGTATTTTGGGCGGGCAGGCCAACGTGCGCGACGTCGAAGGCGCCTGGAAGGCAGTGACCGAAAACGTCAACTTGATGGCCACGAATTTGACCAACCAAGTGAGATCTATCGCTACTGTCACCACAGCCGTCGCCCATGGTGATTTGTCTCAGAAAATCGATGTGCATGCCCAGGGAGAAATCTTACAGTTGAAAAACACCATCAACAAAATGGTGGACTCCTTGCAACTTTTCGCTTCTGAAGTGTCGAAAGTCGCAAGGGATGTCGGTATCAACGGTAAGTTGGGAATTCAGGCCCAGGTTTCCGACGTCGATGGCTTGTGGAAAGAGATCACCTCCAACGTCAACACAATGGCTGCCAATTTGACCTCTCAGGTGAGAGCTTTTGCCCAAATCACAGCCGCAGCTACCGATGGTGATTTCACTCGTTTCATTACTGTCGAAGCTTCTGGAGAAATGGATGCCTTGAAAACGAAGATTAACCAGATGGTGTTCAATTTGAGAGAGTCTATTCAAAGAAATACTGCAGCAAGAGAGGCTGCTGAATTGGCAAACAGTGCCAAATCCGAGTTTTTGGCCAACATGTCTCACGAGATCAGAACTCCTTTGAACGGTATTATTGGTATGACCCAGTTATCTCTTGACACAGAGTTGACGCAGTATCAGCGTGAGATGTTAAGCATCGTCCACAATTTGGCAAATTCCTTACTTACGATTATCGATGACATACTCGATATCTCCAAGATTGAAGCCAACAGAATGACTGTTGAGCAGATTGACTTCTCTTTGAGAGGAAATGTGTTTGGCGCATTGAAGACGTTGGCAGTAAAAGCCATCGAGAAGAACTTGGACCTCATATATCAGTGTGACTCGTCTTTCTCCGACAACTTGATCGGTGACTCCTTTAGATTGCGCCAGGTTATTCTAAATTTGGCCGGAAACGCTATTAAGTTCACAAAGAAAGGTAAGGTGAGCGTCAGTGTCAAGAAGTCTGATGCGATCCCTGATGACTCTGACACCTTGCTTCTTGAATTCTGCGTCAGTGACACGGGGATTGGAATCGAAAAAGACAAGCTTGGTTTAATTTTCGATACATTCTGTCAAGCCGACGGTTCCACGACTAGAAAATTTGGTGGAACTGGTTTGGGTTTATCGATCTCTAAACAGTTGATCCATTTGATGGGAGGAGAGATCTGGGTTACGTCAGACTACGGCCATGGCTCCAATTTCTCGTTCACTGTCAAGGTCTCGCGGTCCAAGATCCGCTACTCCGCTAGTAGCGAGCAGCTTCTTCCATTCCGCAACCATCACATCTTATTCATTTCGACCGAGCACAGCGAACGGGAGCTCGAAGAGATTCGCTGTCACATTACTGAGCTCAATTTGACTCCTATTATTGTGAGAAGTACTCATGAAGCAGACCTAGTCGAGCCAATCAATTTTGATATTATCATGATTGACTCCATCAATACCGCCAAAGAGCTTAGAATGTTACCTAAAGTGAAGTATATTCCTTTAGTGTTATTGCATCATTCCATTCCAGAGTTAAATATGAGGGTTTGCATTGATTTGGGTATATCATCTTATGGTAATACACCTTGCACAATCTCTGATTTGGCAAGTGCCATAATTCCTGCCCTTGAGTCACGGTCCATTGCACAAAATACCGACGACTCGGTATCCTACAAGATTCTTCTCGCTGAAGATAATTTGGTGAACCAAAAATTGGCAGTGAGAATTCTTGAGAAGCAAGGACATGAAGTTCAAGTTGTTGAAAATGGTTTGGAAGCATTCGAGGCTGTGAAAAAGAATAGATTTGATGTTGTTTTGATGGACGTGCAGATGCCAGTCATGGGAGGTTTCGAAGCTACGGAGAAAATTCGCCAATGGGAGAGAAAGTCGAACCCGATTGACTCACTTAGCTTCCGGACACCAATCATTGCATTAACAGCCCATGCTATGTTGGGTGATCGGGAGAAGTCACTCGCTAAGGGAATGGACGACTATGTTTCAAAGCCATTGAAGCCAAAGTTGTTGATGCAAACTATTGCAAAATGCATACACAACATCAAGCAGTTAAAGGAATTGTCTAAACAAAACAACAGCAATAGAGCATCGGATTTCGCCAAGAATCTCAAGAAAATCAAGGATAACCAGAGTCCGAGCAGCTCTAGCATGGGAAGCGAGGGATCGCCCTCAAAATCCCCATCCTCGAATGGTCACGCAAACAGCGACACTACGCCAAAGAATGGCTCAGAGATGAGTTCTCCGAAGCGTGGCAGGGGCCAATTGTTAACCCGGAATTCAGAAGAGCTAGTGAGGAAGACAAGGCCGGGCGCTCTTTCGTCGAACAACAGGTCGTATACCGAAAGCTCGCTTTCTGTTACTAAGAATGTCACGAAGAATGATAAGTGAGAGAAGTTCGTCAACGACGAAATAAAAGCATACCGCGAGCTACACGACTTCATGGATTAATGTATAGTATTAGTGACGTTACCAAACTGTTGCATCCCATTTCTTCATCTCTTGTCCCTGCTGGTATACATCTTTTTGGGCTTTTCTTCTCATATAAAAGATAGGGCAATCATTGTTAGAGCACAAAACTTCCTGGTGAAGTGAGCCCTGGCACCTTTGGCACTCTGTCCAGAGCCGTGAGAACTTGTTCTCTAGATAGTTCATTTGTGCTAAAGCGTTTCCGTATAATTCAGGTGCTTTCGAAATGCAGTTCTCACACAAGGCACCGTGGTTGTCGGGTTTCAATGGGGAACGGCAGTTTTTGCACAATTCAGCTTTTTTGGCGAATCTCATTAGTCCACCGCTCTTGGGAGCACTCATTTTGATAGTCCTTGTGTGAGCTCCAGACAACAAGTCCTTCGCCTTTTTCTCACCTAAAATCGGAATGAAAATTCTCATTAGCGGGTTTGAGAGCTGATTTTCCAAGTAATAGTTGACGTCAATGGGTAAGGAATTCTCCAAAACGTAAAGAGGGTCCTCCGACTTTTCATAGTTCTTCGTACTAGACGAGTTGATGATGACGTAAGCCACACGGTCACCTAAAGTGGGTGCAGACCCAGGGTCTCTCTTTTTCATCCTTTTAGCTAGTTCCACATGCGCTTGTTTCCCTTCGTATTCATGTTTGGAGTAGGCTTTTGTAATGACCAATTGTGATAAATCGATTCTGTTCTGCAATAAGTCTGCAATTGTTTGTTTGACAAATCTCTCCGCCTTCTCGACATTTCTTTCCTCTAAGATATACTCGAGAACTTTCGTGATGACATTTTGCACCATTCTGCAATTATCTCTCCTCACAGTTTCAATTCCTTTCGTATCCATCTTGTCAAATTTGTCTGGATTTGTCCAGTACAAACCGGCATATCTCTTTTTGTTGATAAGCAAGTAAGGAAAGTACACCTTCTCGAATTCCAACTTGATTGGGCTCATGAACTTGGTGGAAACATAAGCTGCAGCTTCTCCTCCCAACCTCATACTCGTCTCCAAATCCAGGTGCCCAAATTTGACCATGACGGAGTCTGTGTCGCCGTAGATCACCTGAGCATCGTAGTCATAACCGTTAGCTATGCAATATTTCTCCTGCACGACGTTCTTGGTTTTTTCAATCATTTCTCTTCCGAAGGCCGTGACAGAGGACGAGATCGCAAGACATGGCAATTTACCCACAGTTGCTCCGGTGAACCCATAGACAGAGTTGGCAGATATCTTCAAGGCCAACTGTCTACCATTAAGCACGTCCCTCTTGAACGGGTCTGTCTCCTTCTTCAAGTCAGCTTTCGCCTTCTTTCTGGCGCTTAGAAGCTCATTCAAAATCGTGGGCAAGATTCCTTTCCGTTTGTTTGCTTTGACGAAATAGTCTCCGTTGGGAGTCAAAGTATAGTCGTCCTCAGTCAATTTGAAAGCTTGAATAGACGACTTGCTCAAAAGCGTTGTGTAGCAAAGGTTGTGAGCCATCATGATCGATGGGTACAAAGAACTGAAATCCAACGTGGCAATGGGCACGTCGTAGTAGCCTCTAATGGGCTCGATAACTGTAGCACCTTCGTATTCCTCGTTTCCTCCTTCACTCTTCATGTTCGGCACCACGATGTCTTCTTCGAGACATTTCCGGAACAACTGGGAGATGACCTTGATTTGCTGGCCCCTGGCTAGGAGGTATGAGAACGGAACACCCGTCACTCTGGCCATTTCCGTGTAATTCACCAAACACATCAACTTCTCCAACAACCGGAGAGGCAAGTACGCGTCCTTCAAGCAGTAGACGGCCAAACGCCTTCTGGTTTCCGCGTTACCGTTCTGCAACTCTGTGATGATGGAATGCTGCACGTCTTCCTTCTGCTCGCCCAAAAAGTGAGCCGAGACCGAGTTCAAAGTGTAGGATCTCAATTTGTACTCTCTCTGGATGAACTGAAGGAGATCGAGCTGCATGCGGCCATCGATGTTGACGACCTTGTTTTCTCGCGTACCGTACGCACGGGAACTGAACACGGAATCCTTGGCTTCCTGCTTCACGTTCTTCAATCTACCAAAGTACGGAAACCTCGGCAACGAGAGAGCCTTCGCCCGGTCCAATAGGTACGGCAAGTCAAAGTTAGCGGAGTTGTAACCAATGATGACATCAGGGTCGGCGCTGGACACGAAATCTCTCCAGCCCAACAACATCTCCGACTCTTTCTCGTACGAGAAGATCTCAGAGCCAATGATGGGCGCACAGCTCTTCACGGTGAACACATTTCTCACAAAGGGCCGCAGCTCGCCCTGTCTCAGTATGACATTTGCGATCTGGATGACCAGGTCCACCAGCGCCTCGGGAAAAATGCCTTTTCGGCCAGCGCACTCGATGTCAAACGACATGATACGCAAGGGCGCCATCTTGAGCCACTCGCCCTCTGACGGATGGGAGATCAAGTCTCTGTAGTCGATGGAGCACTCCACCTGGCACGTGGATAACGCGTCGTCTTTCGCGACCAAGGTGTACTTGCCCTTTGGCATCGTGATCCAGGACATTCCCGTGATTTTGCAGTCGATCATCATGCGGAGCAAGTACGTAATGTTGTCGAACGTGGGCGACGGCGACTGGCCCATACCAAAAAAGTCTTCGAACCGGACCTCGCCGCGCTCGAACGCGCTCCGAACTTTAGTTATATCCCTGGCGTTTTTTACCACAACCTTGAAAAACGGCGTTTTTGTGTTGTTGCAGAAGCCCCAGATCGACTCCTTCAATACTATGGTCACGTCCTCCACACCGTAGTACGCGCTCTTCATGTACGACGTGAAACGTCGCAAATGCTGGTCCCGGAGAAAACCGCGCGGCACAGGCACGTAGAAGTAATGCAAAAACCCGGTCACGTTGCAGAGCACCGAGTGGCCCTCGTCCGTGATTCCAAAAAAGCGGGCGATCGTGGCGTCCCCGCTCGTGGCCTCCTCGGCGTCTAGCTGTTGGAACGTGATGTCTTTTGTCGCGTAGTCTTTCGGGAGCGCCGGCCGCGACCAGTCCTGGGTCTCTTCGTGGATGTTTTCTGCCTTCCTGCTCATCTCTAGCAACTCCTGCTCAAACCCCAGCGGCTCGTTTGTGCTGCCGGGCCTGACTTTTCGGAGGATCTTCTGCTGGGAGAGGTTGATGTCTGCTTGCGACGAGTCTGTGAGGCTCTGCGCCGCGGGCGGCAAGCTGTGGGCGCCACTAGGCACCTCGCCGTCGTCCTCGCGTGGTCTCTTCAACGACATTTTGGTCTTGACACGTGTTTGTGGTGTGTTTGCTCAGACTTTCACGTTCGAGAACAATGCACTGGATCGTGGAGTGACGCGTTGCGCGACGCTGATTATATATTCCTCGCACCGCGTAGGCTACAGCAATGTGCGTGTCTGCTGCTGCTGCTGCTGCTGATGCGAAATCTGCCTCTGCCTGGACACCAGCCAAAGAAATCGATAACTATTTATAAGAGAAAGTCTTCTTTCAAGGGCAAGGCCCAGTGCTGGAAGAGCTGCTTACGTGAGATTTTTATTGCCATCCAGGGTCGTTTCATTTTGGGTGCAGGTCGTGCTCTGCCTGCCTGGCACTTACTTCTCCACACTCACTCTCCACTTCTGGAGCTCGTCTGCCAATTTGGCCTTTGCCATCTCCACCACAGCTTCGTTGGACTGCTCGTCTTCCGCCTGATTAATCTGCTGCACGACTCGGGCTAACGGCGTGGAAAGCGCGCGTAGCATGTAGTACACCTTCCTGGTATTAGCGTAGCTCTGCTCTAGCGTAACCAGAGGCGAGTCTGGCCGGCCCAGGTTCATCGACTCGTGGAACAAGCCGTCAGGCATGTCATCGAAGAGCCCATCCATGTCCAAGTCGGACATGAACTCCTGCTTGGGCTGGATCTGCTCGCCCTCAGACTTGTCATTTTCGTCCAACCTGCCGGTCATATTGAAGATGGACGAGAGATGGTTGTCCATTGTGAGAGAGAACTGCGAGTCTTCTGGTCCGCCAAACTTCAACTTCTGGCCCGACTTCAATTTCGACTCGAACGAGCTAGCCTCATCAGAGCTTGGGTTGCTGGTTGCAATCGTCATGAACACGAAAAAGTCCACTATGAGCCTAGACTCCTCTTTGGCCAACGACGACCGAGTGGTTGTGCACCGCTCTATTTCCTGCAAGAGGGTGAACAAAACTGCGTCCGCCGGCGTGGCCTTCCACATGGAATCTACTTTGAACCAGAAGCTACTCAACTCTTTGGTCTTCACGAGAGATCCTTCCTTCATGAACCGGAGCACTTCCTCTTTGATCGACTCCTGTATGGGTACCAACCCAATCGATGACGGGGCCTGGGGTACGTCTATTGCACAATAGTCGTTATCGATGTGCTTTGTCAAAATCCCGAAAAGCTTTACGGCATTTGCGGGGCCGTTTTTGGTTATCAAACCTCTGAGACGGTTGATCAAATCGGGCCCAACGACGTTCAATATCATACGAAACACATAGTTCGTGGATTTCCCATCTCCCAAATTCCCTTCCACGATCTTCATTAGCACTTGAATCATGCTCTGGTTGTGCATGTACCGTGGCCCGATCGTCAGTGCAATCCAGTGTACGATCTGAAGGGAGCAGGGGGCAAGGAAGTTTTGGGACAAATAGTCTATTCCGTTGTTGAGGTTGTTGGCGTTGAGCGAGCCGACGGCCGCAGCCGTGAATGCCTGGCGGAACAAGATGAATATGAATTTGTATATCTGCTTGACGTCGACTGACTTGATCAAGTCGTCAGAGAGACCCTCGTTGTTGACATCGAAGAGCGCATTCGCCCAGTCAGTGAATAGCTTTTCGAAATTCTTCGCAATAAGCCTTTCTTCGTCGGTGGTACCCATATTCGTGCTCGTCATATTGTCACACAGCCGAAAGAAGAAATTGTTGATGTAGTCGATGGTGAACGAGTTCTTCAAATTGAGCGAGGAAAAGTCCACACCAAAGAAGTGCACAATGGAAATTATCCCCGATAAGATTGTCCCGAAACACGCATAGACGTCCTGGAAGTTCTCGTCATCTTCGTCAAAGTTGAAAGAGTCCCCGTCTATGTAGGCAATCAAGTTTCTCAAAGTGGTCCAGGGGCCGCTTGGGTCATTGTAAAAAATTATGTTGGTGGTGGCCAAGGCATTCAGAAGAGCTAAGACCACTCGGCTCAACTTCTCGTTATCTTTCTCTCGTATGGTCTTCTCGATTGAGCTGTTTATGATCTCTGCAAACTTCTCCTGTTGCACTTCCAGAAACGCAACATCGGTGGCCGGCAAACCCTGGAAGTACTCCACCAACCTGCTCTCCTCAAGGGAAGTGAACTCTGTGTTGACATTTTCTAGCTTCGCCCTGATCTCCAGGACTAGTCGGTCTGTCTGGTCAAGCCGCTCGATTGTATCGGCAAGAACCAGAGCTGTCGGCGCATCCGGATAAATGTTGGAGAAGTCTTCGTGAGTGATCACTTTCTGATACATGCAGCTTATCAAAAACTGCTTGCCCAAGCTGTAAGTGCTCGTAGAACCGAGGGTCATGTGCGTAATGGCGCGATCGTCGAGAGAGGTCACGTAGGAGATGATTTCCTGCCTCAAGTCCTCCTCGAAATAGTTATGCGACGAAAGCAAGTTCTTGAGCGCGACGGGTAGACGGCTCACTATGTAGTTCTTCCAGTTGAAAACCACGTATGCCTTTTCTTTCAGGAGCACCGCCAACGTGATGCCACCGAAGAACGACCGTAGCAGCGCAGCAAGCAACTCGCGGTGGTTTTTGGTCGGAATCTTGAAGTAGAAGATGAACTTGGGCAAGACGTGTGCATGCGACTTCCACAGCAGAAAGTGCAGATTGAGCCAGATGAATTTCTTGAGCTCTACGTAGCTCTGGAGCCTCTTGGACCCCGGGTTGAGTGCCAAGAGGCTCTTTGCAGTCAGTAGGCCTTGATCTGGTTTGAACTGCACGACATTGGCCGTCTTTACTGCGGTCCGGAGCTCGCCAGAGTACGCTAGAGAGCCCAATTTGCTTGAGAAGTAAGTCGTCAACTCAGGCTCGTCTAAAACCGCGAGTGCCGACATTACCGCCGAAAAGAGCGGCTTGAAGTCCTCCACGGGAAAAGCGGACGGACTCGTCTCGATTAGCGCACCCCACAAAAACACAAGGTTGTACCATATTGTCAAGAGCTTCAAGTCTGCCCTTGGCGACGCCCAGATCTTCGACGCCACGTCTTTCGTGTAGCCGGCGAGATTGTCCAAGAAGTCTCGTAGCAACGTCCGCTGGCAGATGGCGTCGCTGTGGCTCTTTAGGTAAAGCACGTATTTCAGCTGGCATGCGTAGCTCAATTCCGAAAGCAACCGGAAGAACGTGGCCAGGTTCTCGCTTCGGGAGAGCGCATACTCCAACGCATACTCAATCTGGAGACTCTCGGCAGTTTTGTAGTTTGTGAGCCGTGTTGTCACCCTCTCGTTTACGTCTATGAGGCACGCACTGAGCTCCGGGTCCGAGATCGAGTCTCTGTCGATCAATTGCACTAGGAGCGAAGCAAACAACTTCTTGTTTGTGCGCCTCGCAATCGACGTCTGTACGAGCTTCTGTAGAGCACTGCTGGAGGCCATGGCGGCGTGTTTGCGTGGTATTCTCTGCCAGCTAGGTTGTGGGCCGCAAGTTGAAAGTTCTAAGCGCACGCGGTGCGCGAGGCCCACCTCGATTCCGATCACCGTACCACTACAAGAGAGCATAAGCACAACATGCCGAGCCGACAAAGAGCTCCTGCCGTTTTTTTAATACTTCGTAAACTCACTATGTAGCTCTGCTTCGACTATTAATTTGCGTGCCGCCGAAACAGCCGTGTTTCGGTATATATCACGGAGCAAACCCACAGCTGCCTGCCTGCCTGCCTGCCTGCCTGCCTGCCTGCCTGCCTGCCTGCCTGCTTATGCATTCAACTGCCACTGGGGAACACCGACCTTCAGAATCGAGTCCTTCACTACATCGTCGTCTTTCTTTTTGGCGCTTTCCGTGCCCTGCTCGCCGTTACTCGGCACCTGTCCGGCTTGCTCCTCCCTCTCCCTGTGGGCAAGCTGCCAGTCTGGGATTCCGGCCGCGAGGTCCTTCTCCGCCTGGCTGAGAGACTGTGTACGTGGTGTCTCGCTGGGCTTAGTGGCTGTTGTCGAGGCCGGTGCTGGCTCTGGCGCTGCCTGCGGCTCTGTGCTGGCTGGGCGTGCGGCTTTTCCGGCGCTATCGTTCTCGGAAGACTTCGCCCGCTTCAATATTTCCGACGCAGACGGAATCGACGACACCGGCGCAACCTTCTTGCGGTCCAGGGTCGCTGCGGAGGCACTGCGGGCCTTGATCAAGTTCTTCAAGGACTCCAACTCGTCGGAGATGTCGCTGAGCTCGTCGCGGATGTTCTCTTTGGTCAACTTCATGTTCTTCTCGATGGTGTTCTGCAAGTTGTCCACCTCCAACTTCATCAAGCGCAAGTCGTCGTCAAACTTCAACTTGTCCTTGTTGTATTTCGACAAGAAGTCGTTGACGTTGCCGATCACCACGTCAATCTCCTCGAGCTTGCGCTCGTTGGCGTCCTTTATCTCCTTTTGCTCCAACGCCATCTGCTCCAAAACCTTGTCGATCTTGACAAACTCCTCCTCAATCACTCGTTTATCGTCATCCACCCGCGACTGGCCTGGTGGGATGATGCTGGGTAACAAGTACCGCGTAACAACCTGGTAAAGGCCGTATGTAACGCCCGCAGTGGCCGTGGCCATAATGAAGTAGTCCTGCCAAGTTCTCTCGGGCGCTGAAGGCGCTACCGCGTAGTAGTCCAACGGAGCAAGGCTCTGGGCGGACTGTGTCGCTTCTCGGTACGTTGTTGGCTTGCTGATTGTCTGTGTTGGCGCAGGCTCGGACAGAGCGTTTGCTCTTCTGAGGGCTTCCTCGATTTCCTGCTCGTTCAAGCCTTTCGACTGCAAAAACTCGATTTTCTTGTTGATGGGCGACGACGCGACGTTGGCGTCCCGGAGGAAGCTCACGGCGCTGGCAATGAGCTCTTCGTTCATCGTGGTGGTACCTAACGGTGTGCTCCGCTTTTACCCCATAGAGTGCTGGTCGACCGAGGATGTAGGCCCGCACCTCCCCGCGAGCGCCGCCACGCGAAAATGCTCGAATACTGTGATAGTGTGGGCAATTACACGAACTGTTCTTGACTTTAAAAGGGGGATTAATATATTAACCATGGCGACACACGTGTAGCAGCGGACGCTGGAAGGGCTGCCGCACGGCTGCACGTGTTGTAGCTGTTGTTTTTTTTTTTTTTTGGCTGGCCGTTGTAGAATTTTTCTGCTGGCTTTCGTTCACCCAGCACGACCTCTATTCTATGTACAAGTTGACCGTCTAGAGCATCTTAAGAAGCTCCTCGTATAGGCACCAGCTGATCCCGGCGCTTAGGGCCTTTCGGCCGAGTCTGAGGGACAAGCCGTTGAAGAGGTTTTTGGCGCCGCCGGGCTCCAGCATCAACTGCTTGGTGACGTCTTTTATCGTGGGCGAGTATTTCGCAGAAGACGACAACTGGAGCCGGGTTTTGATGGCGTCGAAGGGCGCCGTGAGCGTCGTGGACACCGATGCCGCACTGATCGCCGACAACGAGTTGTTCATTCCGGGGATGAACGAGCCTTCGTCCTTCCACGGCAGCAACACCGACGGAAAGACGTCGTTTTTGAAGCCCTCGTAGAAGAGAACGTAGAGCCCAGCGTACGGGCAGTCGCGGGCCAAGGTGGCCGCCGTACCCTTGAAAAAGTTGCGGAACGAGCCTCTTCCCGTGACGGTTTTGCCGTCCAAGTATATGCCCTCAATGCCCTCATACATCGAGTTGTAGTTGTACATGTTCGACTCGAACCGCGTCTTGACGATGGTTATGGGCATCGTAATGACGCCCACAAGCGCCCGCACGACAAACCCCGACGCCAAGTTCTCCAAGTGGGAGAGTTTGGGTAAAACACTAGATGTGCTGGATTCGCGGTGACGCACTTTTAAGCTGTCCAAGTACTGCCGGCTCTGCGACAAAATGGTGAAGTAGAGGCCGGCACCGACGGAAGTTCGGAGCGTAGACGGCAATGCGCCGCGCCACAACTCCCGAACCCTGGTGAGCTTTCTGATCTCCCGCAATACCGTGGTGCGGTACCCACTGACTTCTTTTTGCTGCTGCTGGAGCCTCGTTTTGAGCAAGTCGAGCGGCTGGAGTGTGAACGCCGATATGAGGCCCGAGAGCCCTCCGGCAAGGAGGTGCACCGTGGTGGTGGGCACTTTCCGTGGCAGCGTGGTGTCTACCGTGCCATTGTTCATTGGAGTGTGCACAGGTCGGCGAGTTCCTGCCCTGTGCGGCTCACTAAAAAAGCCAGCAAAAGGCGGATGGGAGACGGGAGTGGGCTTCGGCCTCACGGAAGAAGGCTGGGGTCGAGAAAGTGTGGGTCAGCAAAATCAACGCTGGTGCCGTGTCAGGTGCTATGCGGCCGTGATGGTTGGCTGCGCACTTGCAGTAATGTGCCTGGGAGAGCGCGGCCACCGGCAAGTGCGTAGTGCCGCAGAACATCAGCAGGCAGGTGGCTCGCCCAAATTAATGAAGCTTTCCTTTACCTCAATTATGTAACTTATCACTATTCTCCGTATCATTATGCTTCTATCAATATGCTCCGTATTGACGCGCACCGTATTGTGCTGGTTTTGTGCTGGATTACCCCACCGGCTCCACCACATACCTGCGCGCCCGACTCTACCTTACCATATGCTCTCTAGAAACGCCCGAGCCTGCGCCGTGACGGTCAACTCTGGGTCTATCAGACTCAAATGGTCCAAGCCCTCGTAGTCCGTGTAACGCCACTCGTCTCTCGCCAACGCAAGACTGGCAAGCGCAAGAAACGAGTGGTACGGGTCAGGAAACGCAGACGGGTCTTTGCCAAATCCGCCCATGAGCGGATGCTGCGTGCGCTCCAATAGGTACGCCACAGCTCTGCGCCCGTCAACGAGCCGCAACGCGTGCGGGTCGAGGAGCCGCAACAGCGCCATAACCCACCACGAGTAGCACGTGTCGCCCAACTTGTTCTCGCGGCCATTGAAGCTGCCCTCGTCCTCGCTGTCGTAGTGCATGTACGTAGGCTCGTCGCCGTACACGGACGGCGGGTAGTCCACCTGGCGGTGGACCAACCAGTTGACGGTTAGCGGCACCCAGGGGTCGCTTTGCCGAAACTCGTGTCCTATGAGCTTGAGCGCGGCGATCCCGCAGAACGTGAGGCCCGAATGCGACTCGTTGTGGGTGTAGGACGCCAAACCTCCGTTAAAATTTACCCGCCCTAGCACGAACTGGCGCATGAGCTCGACGTCGATGTCGTCCTTGCGCTCCGTGCCGTCTAGCTTGTCGTACCCCACCATTTTGCGGATGCACGCGGCGATGTAGCACTGCCGCAAATCAGACTCGCCAAACGGCGCACCGTCCGGCCCAAGCACCGGCAGAAACGAGCCTCTGTCGGAGCCGTGCTTCACCTGGCAGCGAGACACAAACGCCATCACTTTGTGTCTGTCTATCCTCTTCGAGTAGTCTTCTCTGAACGCCAAAAGAATCGACAATGCAAAGAGCGTGGCCGCGAGGTTCGGAAGATCGTACTCGTTCTTCTCCTCGGCTAGCGCAAACGTTTTGCTAGGCCGAAACGCCTGGAGCCCGCTGTCCTTGAGCGGGATCAAGTGGCTGTATATGTGCTCGATGTGGAGCTTTGTGTCCGGTGTGAGATCAAGCTTTCCTATGAGTGAGAGCCCGTAAACCGAAAAGTAGATGAGTGACAATCTGTTGGAGTCCTCCGACTGCGCCTTCAGCGGGAGCGAGTTGAGGCACAACTGGAAGTACTTGGCATGTTTCTCTAGTAGAAGTGCCATTGTTTGTGTGTTTGACGTTTTGGCGTGGCTCTGCCGTACTGTGGTCTCTGAGCAAGTCGTCTGCGAAAAAGCGGTGCGACGCGAGGCACCGCAGAGAAATACGCAAGTAAGTCTACCGTCAACGTTCTGAAAAACACCGTAAATCCATGTTTTGTTTCTCTTGCTTTTTTTTCTAACTACCGCCTATTCTCTTTCTAATGCACGTCACGTTGTCGTCGTGTCACGTTCCGCTGAAATAAGCTCCACCATGCCTGCCAGGTCGACCATGACGCAGCTAATGTTGTCATTGCAAGACTGTGAAACAACCGACACAATGACAGGTAGAGGGCTCGAGTTGCGTAGCACGCCAGAAACACACCACACCGGGGCGCCCTCCACCAGAGCTTTGATCCTCGGGTCGAGCGCGTCGTAGTTAACTTCGATGGCTCGGCTCCACGCCAACAGAACACGGCTGAAATGCCCGGTCTGGTGGACTTCGGGCTCTGTCAATGGCAAAGGCTGCGCTACGCCAAACCAGAACGACGACAAGTCAATGTTGAGCCCACACCCGAGGAATTTCGTGAAGCCCTCCTTCAATGTCCATAGGTGGTTGAAAAACACGTACCGCGACGGTAGGTTCTCAACCGCCTCGAGCTGGCGCAACTCCTCTGCAGCGAAAATGCCTCTGAACTGCTCCACAAAGTCCGTAGCGGAAACCCCGTCCTGCGATTCGTGCGATAGGTCGATCCCGACGGGCGTCGCCTCGTGGAATTGGACTACAATGCTTATCAAGTCGTTCGACGACGACGTGTTGAACTGCAACACCAGTTGCCCGTTTAGGACCAACGCGGGCTTGCCAAATTCATTGTACGCCAACGACAACCGCTTGAACGGCTCGAACCGCGGCGACTCGCCCACTAGATAAAGACAGTAATTTAGCACAAAGCGGGAGAAAAGCGCAAGCACAAGCGCCTTGGTGCGGTTGTGCCTTGTGTTGCGCACCTTGAGCTGTTCACGTAGGCTGAACTTGCGGAGACAAAGCTCAAACACATAGTCGTCCGCGAGTATCTGTGTGAGACCCTCGTCTGCCAGCGACGCATAGAAAACAACCGTGGCGGGGCCGTCCACCGAGACTACTGGCGTGGGGTTTTCGCCCGTATGGTCGCCCATATGGTGCCGGGGCATCTGGCTCGTTCGCGCACCGTTAGTCTCGCGGTGGACTGAGTGGGCAAGCACCGATTTTAAGTCGAAATCTACAACGCCCCGATTCTGACTCATTGTGGGAAGCACATATGATGCACGTCTGGGGCTGAAATTTATGACTCGCGGTGAGTGAGACTACGAGATTGTTGTCAGTCAAAATCTGCCTGTGTATTAATGTACGGCATGGCGGTCTATTGATGATCTATCGATGGCAGTGGGCCGCCCCCAACCTGTTCACTTGTCCCCGTAGACATTGTATAGCTTCATGGCGGCCTTCTCATCGTACGGGTTTCTCTTCGCTTCGTCAAGCGTCTCTTTGAGTGCCTTTTTCAAGTTCTCCACCGCAGTCTCCGACACCTGGTAGTGGACTGCCAACCGACTTCCGTACACCTTCACGTCGTGGTCGGCACACGCCTTTGAGAAGAAATCGCTGTTGATCTTGCTGGCGGCCAAGTCAATAAACACAAAGTTGGTGTGGACCGGGTGCATCAACACTGCGCCGTGGCTCTCGCAGAAGCGGCCCAAGTCCTTTGCAACCTCGTGGGTTTTTTGCAACTTGGGGAAGTTCTCGTCGATCGCCACAATAGCCATCAGCGCAAGAAGCCCCGCTTGTCTGATGCCGCCGCCGTTCTGCTTCTTGAAGTGGTTAGCCTTGCGGATAAATGCCTTGTCGCCGACCAACACCGAGCCGATCGGCGCACCAAGCGTTTTGGACAAGCATAGCGACACAGAGTCAAAGAGCGCGCAGTAGTCTGCTACGGAGATGCCTGTCTCGGCAGAGGCGTTCCACAAACGAGCGCCGTCAAGGTGGAGCCGCACGTTGTTGTGCTTGCAGAACTGGGAGATCTTCTTGATCTCGTCGTACGGGAAGATCATGCCGTGGAGCGTGTTCTCCAAGCTGATCACCTTAGTAGGGCATCCGTGTATCTCGCCGTCGTCTGGCACGTAGTTAGGGAGGATATCGTCCTCAAGCGTCAAGTAGACTCCGTTTTTCGGCTTCACGGCATGAACGAGCGCCTGCGAGAGTGTGGGAATGCCACCGGCCTCGTGGACATACACGTGGGAACGGTGGTCACAGAGCACCGCGTGTGGAGGCTGGTGCAAGTTTGTCCGCAAGGCGATTTGGTTCAGCAACGTGCCGGAAACGCAAAAGAGGCCAGCTTCCTTGCCGGCCAACGCCGCGACCTTGGCCTCCAACTTTTTCGTGGTTTCGTCCTCGTCGTAGACGGAGTCGCCCAACGTAGTGGTGGCGAGCGCAGCCACCATGGACGCCGTGGGCGTGGTGAACGTGTCGCTTCTGAACTCGTTAGCGCAGGGTGAATCTGCGAAAAGCGACAAATCCAATGACATTGCTGTGCTATATATCTATGTAATATGGGTATTTGTTGGCTCTATATATACGTGCTTAATGGTGAGTCAAGCTTGCCGTGCCATTCGCGATATGCAGACGATAGGGGCCATCGGGTGCGGAATGAAACGTAAGCAGAGCCTTACCAGCGACGTGCAAAACCGCAAACTGGCCACGCAAAAATCGGGCAATTGTGCTACGACGCCCGTTCAAACACCACAGTGCACTTCTAAACGCTAAGAAGCGTCCAAATAAACTTGATCTACGTACAAAAAGCTGGAGGACGTCATTTCCATACAGTTCCATTAGCCTGGGTGTGCCCGTCTGCGGCTGTGGCCGGCCGCGAGGGGTAGTGCGGGAGACTGCCGCGGGGCAGCTGGGGAGAGTCGCCGGAGCTCCAGAGTCAAGGCAGAGTCAGATCTGAGTCACCACAACATCTGCCAGTGGAGGCAGAGGCGCAAGACGAACAACAGTACCCAATGGCTGCAGACTCGCAATATCCTGAGGGACGGGCCTGGCTCCGCTTTTTTTTGCACACTTTTTTGCACATCTGCACAGGGCACTCGCCTCCCGCTAAACTCAGGGCCTGCAGACGCGCAAGTCTCATCGGATCGGCATGCCCTATTCGGGAACAGGCTGGGGATAAGATGCGCTCGGGCCCCAATTTCCATAAGTACTTCTCTATCGGCCCTGCCCACACACCCCGCAAGAACAGTTTTCTCTTCTTTTCTCGGGTCTATTTTTTGCTATATTTATTCCTTCTCGTAAAATGTCGCTCCCATTGCAATACGAAGTAACATTGCCAAGCGGCTCCAAGTTCACGCAGCCAGCCGGCTTGTTCATCAATAACGAGTTTGTCAAATCCAAGGCTGGCAAGACCATCGACTCCATCAACCCTTCCACAGGCGAGGTCAATGGCTCTGTTTACGCGGCCGAGGAAGAAGACGTGGACGTGGCCGTCGCTGTTGCGCGCTCGGCGTTCAAATCGTGGAGAAGAACCACCGGTGTCGAAAGAGGTCAGCTTTTGTACAAGTTGGCCAGTTTGTTGGAGGCCGAGTTGGACCTCGTGTCGGATATCGAGGCGTGGGACTCCGGAAAGACCCGCGAGCTCAATGCCTACGGCGACGTGGCCGAGTGTGTCACGGTGTTCAAGTACTACGCCGGCTGGGCTGACAAGGTGCAGGGCAAGCTTATCTTCCAGGACCCCAAGAAGTTGGCCTACACCGTGCACGAGCCCTACGGCGTGTGTGCACAGATCATCCCTTGGAACTACCCGATGCTCATGGCCGCGTGGAAGTTGGCCCCTGCGTTGGCTGCAGGTAACGTGGTGATCCTCAAGTCGTCCGAGATCACCCCGTTGTCCATCTTGTACTTTGCAACCTTGGTCAAGAAGGCGGGCTTCCCACCTGGTGTCGTCAACATCATCTCGGGCTACGGCGGCACCGCCGGCAAGGCCATGGCAGCGCACTTGGACGTCGACAAGGTGGCGTTTACTGGCTCCACGGCCACCGGCCGCTTGGTGCAGCAATTGGCCACGTCCAACTTGAAGGCCGTGACGTTGGAGTGCGGCGGCAAGTCGCCGCTCTTGGTCAGAGCCGACGCCGAGATCGACCAGGCCGTCAAGTGGGCCGCTATCGGCATCATGAGCAACCAGGGCCAGATCTGCACGTCCACGTCCAGAATCTACGTCCACGAGTCTGTTTACGAGGAGTTCTTGAAGGCTCTTGCTGCGCACATCACCGAGGAGTACAAACAGGGCGACATGTTTGTCAAGGACGCCGTTGTCGGGCCACAGGTGTCCAAGATGCAATACGAGAAGATCTTGAGCTACCTCGACATCGGCAAGAAGGAGGGCGCGCGTGTCGTCTTGGGCGGCGAGGCCAATAAGGAGGGCGAGTTCTCCAAGGGCTACTACATCAAGCCCACGGTGTTTGCAGACGTGAAGCCTGACTTCAGAATCGTCAAGGAGGAGATTTTCGGCCCCGTTGTTGCCGTGGGCAAGTTCTCCACCGACGAGGAGGCCGTCGAGTTGGCCAACGGCACTGAATACGGCTTGGGTGCCGCTATCTTCACCAAGGACATCACCGTAGCACACCAGATGGCCGCAGACATCCGCTCGGGTCAGATCTGGATCAACTCGTCCAACGACTCCGACGTGCACATCCCATTCGGTGGTGTAAAGATGTCTGGTGTAGGAAGAGAGTTGGGTGAGTACGGTTTGGAGACGTACACCGAGACTAAGGCCGTGCACGTGAACTTGGGCACCCGTTTGTAAACGGAGTGTGCGGCTGTGGGTTCTGCCCGTGAAATGCTAGATCCAGTGTATACCGAAAGTAGAGACTAAGTTTACTTGTACTTGCCCCCATGCGTAGTATTTTGCAACCGGCTAGCTTCGCGGCGCGCGATGTACGATGGGCTATCGGACCAAACCCCACCATGACCGATGCACAGGGTACTTTTCGCGCAAAAATCTTGCGTCTGCGAAGCGAACTCCACTGCCCCAACCGCACTTTATTTCACAGAACCCAGCACAAAGACACAGCTGGCTCTCTTGATTTTGGTGAACGATACGCGGGCGTATCGCAGTTTAGCACGGTGGACCGGCTCTTGTCTTAGCGGCAAAAAAAGCTTAAAAAGTGGCCTGCTTTTTTTTCGAGTAACTGCACATCTCCATAGTGGAAGACCCTCTATTCATTTCAGCAGACAACTGCGTGACGACAACAACAGACTGGCAGGTGAAACTCGCCATGAACTGCGACAAGGATGCGCTGCTGGCGTCGGACCCGAGCCCGGGAATGTCCAAAGACATGTTTCTAGCGTTTCTCCACAAGTATCTAGCCAGCAACGGTTGCACGCAGAGTGCAGACGCATTGATGAAGGAGTCAAATCCGCGCTATAACGGCGACATCCCGGACAAATTCTTCCAGGAGTGGTGGTCAATGCTCTGGACGCTCTGCTACTCAACGGTCAACAGCGGAGCCTCTGCCAGTTTAGGCGCAGGGCCGGCCGATGGCCAGCATTATGCTCCAGAGAATGTCGGCCCGCAGCAGATTACGCAGATGTACAACCAAAACTTGCCAGCGTCTCAGGGCGCCATTTTCAAGGTGCCGGCACGAGGGGGCCAAATGCTGGGCAGGAACCAGTCTGTCACGGCTCAACCTAGGCCGCAACCACGAGCATTGCAACAGAAACAGCCCCAGGGACGGCAACGGGGGCCGCAACAGGGGCCACAAGGGCCACAGGGACAACAAGGGCCACAACAAGGCCATATTCCCGTGAAACTGTCGCCGATGACGAGCCCCGGCCCGTCGCCAACCGCTACGGGCAGACCTACGCCTGGTATTCTGGCCGCGCAGGGCCGCCCAGTCCTGGTTTACCAACACAACGGCATGGGAAGTCAGCTACAAGCACAGCAATGGAGAAGCGAGCAGCCGCGGCACAACCAACAGGTGCAGATGCAGACGGCGTTTAATCCGGCTCAGCATCTACCGCAAGTGGTTCCGTTTCCGCCGTCCGGTGTGCGACCAGGCTTCCCACAACCACAGCACCAGAATCAGCATCAACAACAGCAGCAACAACAACAGCAGCAACAACAACAGCAGCAACAACAACATCCTCAACAACAGCATCAACAACACCCTCAACAACAGCAGCAACAATATCCCCATCCCCATCAACATCATCAACAACATCATCATCAGCAGCAGCCACAGCTTCAGCCACAACAACAGCAATTCTCCATGCATACTCCGCCCAATGGCGGCCCCGCAAATTATAATGGCCCTGGCTTCGTGAAGCCAGGTCAGTTCGGCGTACCGGGCAGCGCAGGAGGTTTCGCTGGTAACCCTGTCCCAAACGGCGCACCTGTAGCTGGCGGAAACGGCAGGCAAGAAAACGCTAAAACGGCGAGCAGCGGCCGCTCCGACGAGAGCGTGTTTAATTTGACCGCGTCGGGTCCCATGCGCCCCGAGGATGGCTTTGCGAACGGCAACAGAGTGCTAAGCGACTCCAAGACGAAGGAGGGCCAGCCGGTCGGAGACGCACAGGGCCACTCGGAATTGATTCATGCGGGCATGATCAACGACGGGATCCTAGCAGAGAAAAATCTTATGAGCATGAGCTTCGGGGTCGGCATCAGTCCTATATTGAGCGGAATCGAGAACAGCGCCGCTTTTGACGAGGACCTTGAGAATGACAACCTCATGGCATATGGCGGTGAGGGCGCCGTGGTGGACGCCGTTGACCTCTTCACCGAGGCCGGCACGACATCGTACTAGGCTACCCGGCGATCAAACGAGCATCATTTTTACCGTCCTAGCTCCCTCTCACTTTCCTAATTCCGGGATTTGTGGTGGCAAGCTTCGCCTAATTTCTGGTCCCACTGCCCGGGTGCAAAAATTATCACAGGACAGGTGAGATCGACGCACGAGGATATCTTAAAATCGAGTCGCAGGACCTCGCGGCTCCCGTCAGGACGTTTGCATTTGAGATCTACAACCCAGAAACAATCGATACCGAGCATAGCACAGGCGTGGGCGAAATTCTTTGGGGTTATCGTGAGAGTTAGGCCAGACCTAGCTCGAAGTCACGTTACTGTAGAGCACCGAAGTACTACCGAGTGCGCGCACTTATACAAACAAACATGCAAGGTAATAAACATTCTCCAAACACTAGATCGGGACACTGACCGCCCATTTCCACGTCGATACGGAGCTTTGTTTTAATAATCCTTCTTTTTTTTCACCTTCGAGGACCAAAAGGGTCTGGCCTGCGCACCTCAACCCAGATTATCTGGATTCCTCAAATCGTTGGCTGCGCACCACTGCGGTCTCACTTAATCCCAAAACAAACACACTTAGGGACTTGTTCTGCCAGCTCAAACCACCTGTCCCGCATCCCCTGATCTTATGCAGCACGCAAACCTCTGTTTTGCCCGGTCAGCATGAATTTCGACAAACCCAACATCCTCTCCAACTACTCTCCCGCGGAGGAAGACTGGGGAATCGAGGAGGCCCTACCGAGCAGAAAACGATACGGTTCTACAACTACGAGCGATTACTCGCAGCCGCCTGCCATCAGAGAGCACGCATGGAGGTCGCCAACGCTTTATAGCCGAAGCGGATCCGTCGGCATGGCCCCGGATGGTCAGTACGTTGGGGCGTTTCCCCACGAAATGTACTCTCGAAGCGGCGCCCCTCTGTATGCGCCGTACGGACATAAATACAACATGATGAGCCACGAGCACTTCGAGGACAGCCAGGTGGTGCCAAATACGGCCAATTTCCACAAGTACATCAAGAAATACCTATGTCTCACGCCGGTCAACTCTCTGATCGTGGAGAAGTTCAAATACAACTTGATCGTGTCCAACCTCTTGGATGAGACTCTTGTTCTCTCCAAAAACGAGCAGGCTCTCAACAATCTACTTCGCATGAAAAAGTCCGAGGACCATCTCCTACCGTTGTCTTTGATCAGAAAATTCAACCTTGACGGCTCCGTCCTACAGATCATAGACAAGAAGTACAGGCTCCACGTACCGGCGCACTTGAGGAGCCCAGTGCTACTACTAAATACCATCAACTTGATGATATTTCTACTAAAGCAGCAAAAATCTGTGAGCTCAAAGCTAGCCCACGGTTCTCGAATCAAGTTATTCAAGGTTCTCCTCATCGTTGCCACGAGAATACTCAAATTTCGAAAGGCAGTCTCCATGATACAGGCCACGAGGAGTTTGAGCAGCCTAGACGACTTTATGATTTCCAACTGTAGCATAAACAAAGTCATTATAGGGCACATGATTGCTTTGAAGGAGTTTGATTTGTTCAACTTCCTAGACCGCAGAGCTCAAGGCGACCACGCGGCCCTGGTGAACCCTTACTCCACGGAACTAAGAGAACATTTGCACATAATTCTTACTTGTCTCATACTCAACACAAAGCACTCTATTCGAGAGCTTTTGCCGTTCGCTAACGGCGAAATATTGGAGAAATATTGTGCAATCAACAATGTTGCAATAGGCTCGATACTTGATTCATCAGACGCCCAGTTGAAGGACACATCGGGCCTCGAAGCGATCACAGCTAAATTGTCACAATTCAATACCCACAGACGTTTTTTGATCTGCCAGCTACTCACCATCCATGACACTCATCTTCATAATTTTTTTCTTTTGAAGCTCTGTGACCATTTTAAGACTGACGTGGACACACATCCGTCCTTCGTTCGCAACTCGGAGAAGTTCTTCAAGTTGGAAAGTGTGTTCAAGACTCACACGGCAACCTTGAATCAAATATATGAGTTGAACGAAAAGTTTCGGCAGATCAATAATGCAGCACAGTCGGCTGATTTCGCGAACGACAATGTACTTAAGGCCCAGAATTTCCCCCAAAAGAGGCAACAATCCGATGATTTGTTTGCCCCAGAGAGCGAATTAGGCTTGAACAATCTCATAGATAAGCTACAAAACCTTGTCGTGAGCATGAAGTTTTTCAAGAAGTATAGCCAATCAGTCTCCGGTGTCAACGACGCCGACGAGCTTGAACAGAAGCTATCGATTTTTGATCTGTTCTCGCCTGAGCTCAAAGCAGCCATAGAGATGTACAATGGCTGCATGAACGACTACCACGCAGAGTACAACTCGAAGCTTGCATCACCTGGATCGCACCCCTCCTCGCGAACGAATTCCCAACGCAATTCTAACCATAGCGACCAGTTCAGCCTAAAGTCGTTCCACACGTCGTCTTCACTATCGAAAAGTCGGTTGTCGACTGCCAATCTTCTGACAAAGAGTACAAAGCCAAACGGTGCCAAACCAAATGATAAACGCTTTAAGAAAACCTCGGGTGGACTCCAACTTGGCCTTCTCACCGTGTTAGAAGACCCGAGTCAGAAAGATCATTCTATGCTGAGATCTTCTGATGAGAGTTTCTCCAACAACCTTACTAAATCACGTCATGAAAGCTACAATCAAGCTGCGCTTGAAGCATTGACTAAGAAAATGGGTCTACACAACATGGGATCGCGGTTCTCAATCAACTCTCTAAATTCGAATGTATCTGGCCTCTCTGAGCTTATCGCTTCCACCCAGTTTACCATTGATGAGGACGATGGGGAACAAACGAAAACAGGTGTGATGGGTGGATCCGCTGCTCAGGGAATGTCCAAAGAAGAGTTAAAACAGAGACTCGAAGAAAGCTTCACTCGGATCTACAGCTTGGAGAACGAGAACAGCAAGCTCAGACTGAGAGGAAATGCTACAGACTCCCCGGAAGAGCCAGTAGACGAGAATGGGAAAAGTATTGAGTCAGATGTGGTCCGAGATCGAGCGTTCTTAGGAGATTTAGAGAAAACATTGCAAGGATCTTCTCTCGTTGAATAGAGCCGACTATTATGCTCACACTTAGTGTTATTATGATTTATTCTATTCGATGATCTTATTATATAGACAATCAAACCTGAGGAGTAACGGTGCCGGAAAATTGGCCCTCTCCTTCGTGATACATTGCTTCTAATGTCTTGGACATTGTTTTCCCTGTAGGCGTGGAAGAGCCGGTATCCATACTCTCTCCACTGTCTTCACCATCACCACCACCCAAAAGAAGAAACGCAACATCTTTCTTTTTGTTCGTCGAGTCTTCCTTCTTCTTTGCAAAGTTTGCTTTTCCCTCCATGACGACTTGTTGGACTTGCTCTTTTTGTTTGGCACGATCTCTCATGCGCTCCTCTATAGTGCCCTTGGTCAAGAGTCTGTACACCGTCACCTGTCTCGTTTGGCCCAATCTGTGCGCTCTGTCCATCGCTTGAGAATCAATTGTTGGATTCCAGTCGGAGTCATAGAATATGACAGTGTCAGCAGCTGTTAAATTGATACCCAATCCACCTGCTCTTGTGGACAACAAAAACACAAAGATTTCCGGTTTAGTTTGCCAATCATGCACCAAATCTCTTCTATCCTCCAATTTCGACGAGCCATCTAACCGTATATAGTTGTGTTGTCTGAATGTCAAAAATTCCTCCATGAGATCCATCATTTTTGTCATTTGGAAATAAACCAAAACCCTATGATCATTTTGTTTGAGTTCCTCGAGGAGTTTATCGAGTTTTGCCAACTTTCCGGATTCAGTGATGAATCTAGTCATGGATGGCATTCTAATATTCGAATAATCCATCAATTTGTTGAGAGGTGTGGGTAACATGTTACTCTTTGGATACTCCGTAATTGGGGTTTTCGAATTAATCAAGTCAAGTTCAACATTCAAAGTGAGAGGTAGCAAGCTTGACTTTATCGATTGGTCAAATAGCACAGACTCCAAATCCCGGGTGAACGAGTAATTACTGCAATTCACCTCAACTGGACTGGTGGTCACCACCGGCTGAGAGGCAGGCGGAAGAATATTCATGTACATATCCTCATAAACCTTAGCTGGCACTGAGTTGAGTTCTTTCAAATAAGTGGAGTTGCTCACCAGACAGTAATTATTATCAACCTCTCTTATCAAAAGTAGGCTATCTTTGGGAGTATAGGATTGCTCGTCATCGTAGAGGTACTTGAAACGGTTGTAGCGTCCATAATTGATATCAGAATATTCCCTTAATGATATCGCTCTCTGGATAATATTCTTTTTGGAGATTTCTTTCAACTCCCCAGGAGATGTATCAACAAAGTTTAACCACTGGAAGTTACCAGCCTTGTCATCAAGAACATTCTCCGGGTTGTAGATGTTGAACATCTCAAATATTTTGTTTTTGGAACCCACATCACTGTTGTGGCTTGGCACGAGAAGCTCATTGACTACCTGCCTTGGTAACTCGTAGCTTATGGAGTTTTGCAAAGTGTAGGAAACTTCGAGGTCCGATTCCCTTAAGAATGACCCGGTCTCAGCAAACTTACCGAAGACGAAGCTCGAGTGAACATCAGCTCTTTCAAATAGGTCAGGGTGGTTGCAAACTTTTCTGAATTGCATCACCAAATTCATCAATGATTGGTTATTCTCGTCGTTACTGTTGTTGGAAAGCAAATCAACAAGAGAAATCTGAGACTTCAACATTTGGTAGTACTTCTTTTGCCTATTGGTCAAATCACAGTAAAGGTCGATCTCGACCTTGTCGCCCAACTCACTCTGAACGTTTTTCTTGACACGTCTCAACATGAATGGTTTCAAAATGACATGCAAACGTTTAAGCTGCGCTTCGTTCAACTGAGTATTGGACTGTGCGTGACTCTCAATGTCCTTCGAGAACCAGTCGCTGAATTCGTCATGAGAGTCAAACAATGAGGGCATGATGAAATGCAACAAAGCCCACAACTCTTGCATAGAGTTCTGAATTGGTGTACCAGTCAACAATAAACGATTTCTGCAAGAGAAACTCAATAAAGATTTCCATCTGGACGACTGAGAGGATTTGATAGCTTGCGCCTCATCTAGAATCATGTACTGCCACTTCATCTTTTGGAAGTAGGCAGCGTCAGCAACGACCAATTGATAAGACGTGACCAAGACGTGGAAAGGAGCGTCCTTACCGTATCTGAGACTTTTTCTGTCCCAAAACTTTCTCAAGATCTTACGGTCCTTGGTGTTTCCCCAGTAAGGAAGGACCTTGAACTCCGGAACAAACTTTGTGATTTCTTGTTGCCAGTTATGCAAAGTGGAGGCTGGTGTCACGACAAGGTAAGGGCCCCAGATGTTGTGTGCCTCAGCCAAGTATGCAAGGACAGAAATACTCTGTACGGTCTTACCCAAACCCATCTCATCCGCCAAGATACCATTGATACCTTGCTCGTATAAGTTGGCGAGCCAGTTCAATCCCTTGACTTGGTACTCCTTCAAAGTGCACTTCAACATTTTTGGTTGAGTGACGCTCACATCTCCGATCATTGTTGGGTTCTGGAAGTTCATCTCTTCACCGTTCGTGTCAGGATTACGGAACGAGTCCTCGTCGAACATTTCAGCGCGCGACTTGGCACTGTTCAAGGCATTTTGGGCATTTGCGGCGGCCGCCTTGTGCAATTCGTCCTCGTTTTCGCTGTCGAAATCGAGCGAATTGAAGTCCGTAGTCTTGCCCTCGACGCCGTGATACTTATCCAAGCGCTCATCGGCCCTTCCACCCAAGCGTGGGTCTGAGTCCGAGCCCTCAATCTCATCAGTCTTTATCTTCTTACTGATGAAGTGAGAGTACAATTCTGTCTGCGTGATCAAGAAGTTCAACTTTCTCGACTGTCGCCTGGCCTCACGGTCCTCTTCCTCCTTCTTGGCTTTGTCAATTAGGTCCTTTTCGTGTTTCTTACGAGCCTCACGCTCTAGGCGCTCGTTGCGCTTCCAGAAGTTGGACATCTCCCGCATGGCTCTTCTAGCCTTGGAGGTCAAGTCCTTCTGGTTTTTGTTGCTCTTGGCCTGCCAGCGCTTAGCCTCCCTAGATGCTAGAACAGCCGTTTTTCGCATGTTGATCAACCTTGCCTGGTTGCTCTGCTGCATGAGCCGTGCAACTTTGGGTCCGTCTTTGCGCGAGATGTCCTTCCAAATAGCCACAAACGTGTTGTCGTACTGCTTGGCGACAGACTTGAGTTCCTTGGCCTTCATAGGAGACGTCTTTTCGTCTGCGGGCGGTGGCGACTCAGATCGAGCGGTCTTCTTCGAGTTCAACTCGTTCAAAGATAGTCTAATCCTGAGTCTGCCGTTCTCCTTCGCGTCCCTCGACCGGGACTTCTCTGTTACAATCTCGACGGCTGGAGCGTCGGACGCGGTTTTCCTCCGTTTGGCGTCTACCGTCTCTGCTTTGGTTGTTCTTTTGGCCAGGCGAGCGGCGGCCTTTTTCGCAGCCTTGGTGTCGCTTGAGCGGGCAGAGGCGTTTTTTGCGTCTGCGGACTGGTCGGAGTTGAATAACGCCGCAACGGCATCCTCGAGGTCTCTCTGGCGCTTCTCGGTCTCTGCCGGGTCAGGCTTTGTTCTGGTGGAGCCGACGTTAGGGCGATCTAGAGGCGTCACCTCTCTGTTTTTGAGGAGAATTTCCTCGGAGGTCACGCGGTCGACGTAGTCGGCGCTTATGGCATCGGTGGCGGCCAACTTCGTCCTCAATATGTCTGCTTCTGTGGAGAGAACGGCGATGTTTTGCGCTAACACGAGCGTCAGGTCCAACTTGGCGATGGTATTGACCTTGGACTCGAACCGGGCGAGGTACAGCGCGTCAATGGGCCACTCTTTGGCGGGCGACAGCGCGCTGGTGCCGTTTTTCGAAGGCGAATCGGAGTCTGGCGCATGCTTGGCGTGATTTTTCAGGAGCCCGTTCGCAGGGCCCGGCCGTTTGACCGTCAGCGCACCATTGGACACTTGCACAGTGCTGGAACGAGAGCCAGGTTGAGATTGGCCGTTGGCAGACAGCCTGCTGCCGTTGGCACGCAGAAAAGACGAGCCTTCGTTGCCGTTGGTGTCGCCAGCAGAAGTGCGCTCGGCCGGCGTGGCCACCACCGATTCAGCAGAGGCCAATTCCAGCTTAGGCTGATCTGACGACGTATGCAGAGTGGCCACACCGTTCGGAAGGGAACGCTGGGCGGCGGGATCCACGGGGCCCACAACGCCGTTGGCGGTGGCGGGCGGTGGCACGGGCGGGGTGTTTTCCGAAAGTAGAGATTGGAGATTCATGGGGGCCCGGCTGACAGTGTGTGGACGACGACGTTGATCGGGTGTAGAAGAGCTATGCCGCCGTGGCGTGGGGTGTGGAAGAGGAGATGTTTTTTTTTTGTGCTGGCGGGCCTGTGTTTTTTTTTTTTTTTTTTTTTTGCCCTCTCTCCGTTCCCTCTCAACCACCTGTTCTTAATTCGCTTTATGTCGAGCAAGCGAGCGCTCTCAGTGGCTGCTGGAGGGTGCGCTTTCCGCCTTGGACCCAGATGGTGGGTTTTGGCTCTTGCAGCGCCGGCAGGGTCTAGTTCCGCGTCTACTTTTTCTCTACAATATACACATAGCGCTATGCTGTGATAATTCTCCAAGAAACGGGAATCCTCGTCTGTGAAAGCTCTGCCGAGGGGGCACTGCTAACAAAATAGTGCATGCTCGCCGTGTGGTCAAGGTGCGCGAGCCTTTATCCACGCGAGGTTTTTTTGGAAAGTGCGCTGCGACAGGTGTAGGAACGATGCGACCCGCCGTGGCGGGGTCTGGGTCACGAGAAATTCATGTGACATCGCCGTTTTTTTCTGGCGTGGCGTTCGGCGGCGTGGCATGGCGGGCAGGCTAACAAACGAAAATAAACCAGAAAAGACGGTGGTGTCGTGCCGAATCCCGCCCCGTGTGCGTGTGCTGCTGGAGCCACGACATTCTCGTCCCGTCTGCCCTGGAGCGCGTGTCGCGCGTGGGGACATCTTGCCCTAGAACGCCTGGCGCCAGGCCCGTGCCTCCGCGCCAGAGCAGGCAGACACGGGCCGCCTGGCGCCGACAGTGCCAGGGGATGCCCGCAGCCTTGTCCCACCCCAACGGGCCACCGCCTCCACCAGCAGGCGAGCCGAGGAGGCGGCTGAAAGCAGAGGAGCCACTCGAACGCAACACCACGTGACTCTGTTATCACATGATATTAAACACGCGACCATAAATCACATGACCACATCACGCGATTCCGCATCTGGTCGCCTTTCGTGTGCTGCCCTCTTGCCGCCACCTTCTCCACAAGTCAACATGGAACACCCAGCTTTCACTCTCGCCGGTTTGTGCGCCGTAGGCGGCACAATGGGTTACATCCGCAAAGGGTCCGTACCTTCCTTGATTGCAGGTGCGACATTCACGCTTCTCTACGGATACTCCGGGTACTTGTTGAAGCAGAACGCAGACTGGGGCTTGGAATTGGCGCTTGGCGGCCTGGTGGTTTTGCTTGCTGCCGGATTGGGGCGGTCGGTGCCCACGCGGTTCCGCAAGCCCGTGCCGCTAGTGCTTTTGGCTTTGGGCGGTTTGTCGACTGCGTACTACGCCAAGAAGTACAACGAGTTCTATCCTATATTCTGAGTGTACCCTATTTTATGAGTGTGCACGTGAATAGGCAATATGACGAGCCAGTAAAGTGGGCGATTGGCCCTGGACGTAGTTGTTACTGGGGAAGACGGCGATGGCTGGCAATCCCAAATAAGTCTGCGACGGTTTTGCCGGTTAGATTTACGCTGCTCGCATATTCTACGACTCTTACAGTGTAGCGACCGCGGCAGGTAATCCGGGGACGGTCAATGTGGAGGTGAAAAGAGAAAATACGGCGGTACGACGGCACTGCTGCAGGCTATTCCACTACACTCACGGCTCTGACGACAACCAATTCTTTCTTACTTACTTTACAAAATGAGGACTCAGTTTCCGGTAGCAGACGCAGAAAATCTGTCTGGGCTGTGTTCGCACGCACGCCTTAATTGCTCGTGTCTGAGTAATAGTCACTGCTGCGGCATTGGGTAAGTCGAAAAAGTCGCCCCACTCTCCATGACCCACACACAGCCAATACCAACGGGCCGCTCTCAAGGAGTGTCAGGGACGCTCAAACTTTACACTTGAAAACATATTTTTATTTTTTAAAGAAAAAACAGGTTTGTAATCTCTGCCGTAGTTCCAGCTTTGGCTAGCGAGGTCCGGCTGGGCAAAACTGCCTGCGCGGTTTGCAATGCCTGAGTCAGCAGGTTCAAGTAGGGTAGAAGGCCACAGCTCTTTGGTATGGAGGGCGTAGAAGTCACCACACATCAAACAGGGTGTTCTGGGAGATTACTCATCAAGGCAGGCAAGGTCTAGTACAACCCGTACAAACACGGCAATTAGGGGCAGAGAATTGACCGGAAGTCTCTGCATCGTCAAGGCTACGGGACGTAACAGACTCTCAAGCGCTTCCCTCCGGAGGGCATCCGGTTGGCCGCTGTGCAGCCCGAACATGGGAAGACACAACTTTCCTACAGTGGCAACTACATTTTAGAGTCACCAAGCGTCGGTGACTCACACTCCATAAGCGTCCGTGGAACTTGCCTAATCATACACTTTATCTTTATTCGTAAACTCTTTATTCATAAATATTTGTTCGTTGCGGTCTATCTTATCCGATTCGTACCGCGCCATAACCCAAACCCAAGCGTCATATCCCAAATAGCATCGGCGCCACCTAAGCGAGCTCAATCACCGAGGGAGAGCGGCTCTTGGCCACCGTGCTGTCAGAGATCACGGGAGAACTGTCGCCTGCAACTAGCTGGGGCGAAGTAGGAGACACATTAGGAATGATGAAGGGCTCCGAGATGTCCGTAGACAAGCGCAAGAAAGTTGGTGCAGAAGACATTGGATGGTAATTTAGATAGACGATTTTTGAAGCTTTGTAGACAAAGTAAGCAGAAAAACCTTGTGTAGAGAAAAACTAAAAGTAATCGAAAAAAAAGACGAGGATTTGCCCTCGCTTTATACTTCGCATGGACTTAAACCTCCGACGGAGAGATGACATTGTCTGGGGAAAAAACTCCGACGCACCGAGGCTCTGCATGTGACGTCAAGCACTTTAGCGGCCCGCCTTATCTCGGCGCCACATTGCCGGTCCGTTGCGCCGGGGTCACGGAAGCTGGATCACGTGATACAATACAAAACCCTATGTGTTGGTGCACTGGTGTGTCGGTAGCTGGTGGCTCTCCACTGGACAGCAAGACAGGCTAATAGCAAAACAGGCTAATAGCAAAACAGGCTAATAGCAAAACAGGCTAATACAGGCTATCAGCAAGACAAGCCATTAGGCACGCAGGGCCACGATCATTTCCGCCTGCAATGCTCCGGCACGGCCCACCAAGGCATTTAGCGCCCCTTTCAGCTACAGTAAGCTTATACTTCAACGATCTTCACAGACTATACACCTAAGCGGCAGCAGGGGCAGCAGGGGCAGCCTCCTCCTTCACCCTGTACACATTAACAGTAGGAGCAGGCACAGCCTCGTCCTCCTCCTTGTACTCGGCGATCTTGACGGCGTCGGGCAAGGCCTTAGGACCAAACTTGTTCTTGGCTGGGTCTCTCATGATCTTGACTCTGATACCCAAAACACCCTGTCTCATCAACACGTGTCTGATGGCGCTGTCGATGAAGTCTCTGGTAGGCTGACCGGAGTGGATCATGAAACCGTCAGCGTACTTCTGGGACTTGGCTCTGGCAGCTCTCAACTTACCAGAAATGACAACCTCCACACCCTTGGCACCAGCAGCCATGGTGAATCTCAAAATACCGTAAGCGGCTCTTCTGATTGGCAAACCAGACAACAACTTGGCCTTCAAAGCCTCGGCCTGCACAGCAGCAGACAAAGCTCTCTCCTCGACTCTCTCAGCGTAGATGACAATGCCCTCTGGCGACAACTTGAATCTCTTGACGATCAAGGAGGTCAACTCGTGGATCTTTCTACCCTGCTCACCCAAAACACCCTGGGTGTTGGAAGCCTTGACGATCACCTCCAACTTGGTTGGGGTCTTTCTGACCTCAACACCGGCGTAACCTTGCTCGGCCAATTCTCTGGCGAAGAACTCGTTCAACTCGGCGTAGAAGACACCGTCGGCGACTAACTTTCTCTTTTTAGACAAGATTTGCTGGGCAGACATTGTAAGATGTGTGGTTGGACTGGCTGAAAAGTTTGCAAAATTTTTTTTTTTTTCATTCCCAGTGCTCGCGGCATGGTTTGTCCCGCGCACGACCACACAAAACGACAGACGCGAAAGCGTGACATATATCACGTGACGCGATGCCCCGGTTTTGCAAGCCGGCGCAATGTGCGACTGCTGCGTTCCTGGCACTGTCTAAGTAGCCTTTAGTCTAAGTTGCTGTGTGTGCCTTTTTATACTATAAGTGTTTAGCATCTATGCTATGTGGTGTCTCTGTCTTATTTTCAAAACCTGTCACCCACCCACTGTCTCGCAGACTTAAACAATGCGATCCATGGGCCGTAGCCTTCCCACTCGCCTGAGAGTCGGCTGGGGTAGTACGAGTTGGCCTCCAACCTCGTCACTCTCTCTGGGTGTGGCATCATCGCCAACACCCTGCCGTTGGCGTTGCTGATCCCTGCAACACCCTCGGGCGACCCGTTCGGATTGAATGGGTACCGCATGGTGGCCTTCCCGTAGTTGTCGACGTACCTGATCACCGCCTGCTTGTCGGCGTCGAAAAACGCCTCTTTGCTGGTTTCGCTCTTGAAGCTGGCTCTGCCCTCTCCGTGCGCGACGGCAATAGGCAATTTAGAGCCCTTCATGCTCTGCAAGAAGATCGACTTGTTGCTGTCCGAGCTGTCCACCTCCACCATGACGAACCGCGCCTCATACTGTTCACTGAAGTTTCTCTCGAACGTAGGCCAGTGCTCCGTCCCGGGAATCAACTCTGCGATTCTGCTGAAGAATTGACACCCGTTGCAGGCACCGAAGGCAAACGTGTCATCACGGTCCTGGAAGAACTTCTTGAACTCCTTTCTAGCGTTCTCGTTGAACAACACAGACTTGGCCCATCCGGCACCGGCGCCCAAAACATCACCGTACGAGAACCCACCACAAGCAGCAATTCCGGTGAAGGAATCCAAGGTGACCCTCCCGCTCAAAATGTCGGACATGTGGACGTCGTAGACCTCGAAACCCGCCTGCGAGAACGACCATGCCATCTCTTGCTGCGAGTTTACACCCTGCTCTCTCAAGATGGCAACCTTCGGCATCTTGCCCGAGCTGGGTGTCTTGAAGTCACCAGGGCTGTACTTTAAGTCGTAGAACAACCCGGGGTCGCTGTCGTCAAGAATGGACTCAAACTCCTGGGCGCTTGTCTCTGGGTTGTCGCGCAACTTCTGGATGTGGTACGAAGTGTTTGCCCAGAGAGATTGCAACGCGGCTCTCGTGCTCAGGTAAGCTTCGTTACCGTTGAACTTGACGGAAATAGTCTGGCTCTTCGTAGGCTTTCCAATCACAGAAATGTATTTCTCGCCCACGTCGTTGTTGCTGAAGATCTTGACAAACTTCTCTAGGTCACCGGACCTGATTTGGAACACAGCACCAAGTTCCTCGTTGAACAAAGTCGTCAAAATGTCCTCTTCGGACACCAAGCTCAAGTCCAAACCACATCTGCCGGCAAACGCCATTTCCACTACGGTGGTAAACAAGCCACCCTCGGATCTGTCGTGGTAAGCCAAGACATCCAACTCCTGGTGCAATGCAATCAAAGAAACAAGGAAGCTCTTCAAAAGGGCATGGGAGCGGACGTCGGGTGCGGAGTCGCCAACCTGCTTGTACACTTGGGCCAACGCGGATCCGCCCATAGCCTTCTTGATGCCTGCGGCCAAGTCGACCAACACCAAAACGGTATCTTCGGCCACCGCCTTCAACTCTGGCGTCCAGGTCTTGGAGGTGTTAGCGACAGGCGCAAATGCGGTGATGCACAATGACAATGGCGCGGTGACCTCCTTGTCCTCCCACTTCATTTTGAGAGACATCGAGTCCTTGCCCACTGGGATTGAAACCCCCAAGTCCGGGCACAAGTCCATGCCAATGGCCTGCACGGCCTCGTACAACTTGGCGCCCTCTCCCTCGTGGGAGGCAGCGGACATCCAGTTTGCTGAGAGCTTGACTTTGTCGAGCGCAGGCACGTCCGCAGCGAAGACGTTGAGCAACGACTCTGCAATACACATTTTGGCGGACGCCGCGGCGGAAATCAATGCCAAGGTAGGCTTTTCGCCCATGGCCATCGCTTCACCTGTTGACAACACCGAAGAGCCCAACGACGTCGCGGTGACGCCGACGTCGGCCACTGGGACTTGCCATGGGCCCACCATCTGGTCACGATCGACGAGTCCCGTGACGAAACGGTCGCCGATGGTGATCAAGAAGTTCTTGGACCCGACGGACGGAAGCTGCAACACGCGCTTGACGGACTCCAGGACGTCCAAGTCGGTGGTGTGGAACGGCGCGAGCTGCAAGTTCAGCGTCACGGCCGTCTTCGACATCTTGGGTGGTTTTCCAAACAACACCGACATGTCCAAGTCGATCGGAGTGGAGTTCAACAAGGAGTCGGTCAAGACCAATCTCTTCTCCTCGGTGGCGTGGCCCACCACGGCAAACGGTGCTCTTTCTCTCTCGCAGATCGCCTTGAACATCTCCAAGTTCTCGGGCGCGACGCCAAGCACGTATCTTTCCTGGGACTCGTTGCACCAGATCTCCATGGGCGACATGCCAGGCTCCAAGGACAAAATAGACCGCAACTCGAATTTGGCACCCAAGTCGTTGTCGTGGACCAACTCCGGCAAGGCGTTCGAGAGACCACCGGCCCCCACGTCGTGGATCGACTGGATCGGGTTACCCTTGGCGCCGAGCGACACGCACGCGTCAATGACCTGCTGTGCTCTTCTCTGAATCTCAGGGTTGCCTCTCTGGACAGAGGCAAAGTCCAACTCGGCAGAGCCCTCGCCAGAGGACACAGACGAGGCAGCACCGCCTCCCAATCCAATCAACATGCACTGGCCGCCAAGCACGATCAAGTTGGAGCCAGGCGTGATCTTGGTGTCCTTCAACGCCAAGTCTGGGCGGATGGCGCCCATTCCACCGGCCAACATTATGGGCTTGTGGAAGCCACGCACCTCGGTCTCACCCTTGGCGTTGGTCACCTCCGTGGTCAACGTGCGGAAGTACCCGTTGATCGCCGGGCGGCCAAACTCGTTGTTGAACGCGGCAGACCCAATTGGCGCCTCGGTCATGATCTCCAATGACGACGCAATGTGGTCAGGTTTGCCCACGTCTCTCTCCCAGGGTTGGGGAAGAGTGGGGATGTTCAAATCCGAGACCGAGAAGCCCGACAAGCCGGCTTTGGACTTGGAGCCCCTGCCCACGGCTCCCTCGTCTCTGATTTCTCCGCCGGAACCGGTTGCGGCACCCGGAAACGGCGACACGGCGGTCGGGTGGTTGTGCGTCTCCACCTTGACCAAGGTGAAGACGTTTTCGCGGATGGAAACCCATTCCTTGGTCTTGAAGTCAGGCGTGAACAAGTACCCCACGGGGCCCTCGAAGACAGCGGCGTTGTCAGAGTACGCAGACACGGTATACTGAGGGTTTTTCTCGTGGGTGTTCCGGATCATCTTGAAGAGCGACAAGTCCTTCTTGACGCCGTCGATGGTCCAGTCGGCGTTGAAGATCTTGTGCCTGCAGTGCTCGGAGTTGACCTGGGCAAACATGAACAACTCCACGTCGGTAGGCATTCTGCCGATGACGGTGTTGAACGCGTCGGTCAAGTAGTCGATCTCACCCTGGTCCAACGCCAAGCCCAACGCCTTGTTGGCCTCCACGAGCTTGTCGCCCGAGATGTCTACCTCCACCAACGGCTTAGGCTGGTGGTGTGCGAACAAGTCCGCGTACTTTGGCACGTGTTCGTCCACGAACAACGTCTGGGTCATTCTGTCGAACACACGCGCGAGAAGCTCGGAGGGGCTGGCGGCCAACGCCGCCTTCAAATCGACGTTGGACTGTGCCGTGATCAAAAGCGTCACGCCTCTCTCGATTCTCTCAACGTAGTCTCCCAAACCACAAATGTTGGCAATATCGGTGGCCTTCGACGACCAGGGAGAAATGGTGCCGGCTCTGGGCAACACTCTGACCAACACGGAGCCCGACTGGGCGAGCTCGGCAAACTGAGACGCGTCGGCGGCGTCCTCTCCGGAGATCGGAGCTAACTTCTGCAGAAGCTTATTTGCTTCCACTGACTCGTCGACCGGCGAGTCGTACGTGAGCAAAACTTCCAACAACCTCAATTGCGCTGCCGATAAGCTCTTCTTCAACGACACGTAGTGGGTGTACGCGGACGACACGGCGACGATGGCGCCCGGCTGGGCCAACTTCTTCTCCAAGTCTTGCACCAAGTAGTTGACGCGGAAGGGAGACAAGGCGCCGGGGCCGGGTAAAATTAGAAACCTGTCGCTCATGGTTCTGCAACGAGTGTGGGCCAAATGGAGAAATTTTTCAGCCGGCTCACGTTGTGGCCCGTTTTTTTGGTGGTGCTTGTGAGTCGAAGGTGATCTTCTGGTGCGATGCGCAGATATGGGAGGTGCGAAAATTAATAAAGTGCGCGACAGAGTCAGAGCCAGATGAGTCTACATTGGCAGTAGCCAGCTTTGGCAATTCTAGAGGCAGCAAACTCTCGTCCGTTATGAGTACTTTCGAAAGCACCTCAGCGAAGCAGCATTTTAAGAAGCAGCCAACGTGTCTCTCTCGTATAAGGCGCCCGGATGCAACGCCTAACGGTAGAAGCTGTAGATCGTCAGAATTAGCACCACAAAAGCCCAAAACCTGCCAGCAAAGACCGGTAAAAAGCAATAAAACATGTTCCAACTAACCCTGACACCCCTACTCTGCCTGCTTTAGCCCACCTCCAGCGCAGCAGAAAAGGTTTACCACGGGGAGGTGTCGCCAGTCACGTGATCGACGGCCCATCTCATCTCTGTTGCGGTTCCTGCTCTCTCCATCGCAAGGCATGGCTCAAGGAAAACTCAAGCTCAAGCCGAAGGCTAAAGGTAGAGTCACCAAGAGACAGAGCAACCTCAGAGCGGCTGCGCCTGTAATTATCAAGCCCAAAAAGGCAGCGGCAAAACAGACGTTGAAACTCAAAAAGTCTTTGGGTTCGCTGAACGGCACAGAGAAGTTGATTGCCAGCAGAGTGGGCCATTTGGAGCTCATAAAAGGCTCGAGAAGACAGGTGGAAAAGGAACAGAAGGAGGCTAACAAGAAAGCCAAGAAATAGGCTAGCATACTCAAGTTCTGGTTGCAACGGTTTCCGATGATGTCCAATCAAGAGATACTAGACGGCATCCTCCAAAAGGCGTTCGATTTGAGTGGCCAGCGGCATGAGCGCTCTGCTACTTTACCGTTCGCGGAAGGAAGAAAAGCTGACACCGGAGCAGCCGTTGTTCTCAGCCCAGTATCGCTTCTTCCCGAACTCACGGCGCTCGACCCGGATCTTGTTGCGCAAGAGCTAAAACTCGAAAGACTGAAGCGCAGAAGACAGAACAACGCATACTGAAGCTTTGCAAGAAGGAACGAACTGGCATAGAAGTATATTATCGTATTTAGGCCTAATAGTACAATATCGCATTTTGGATATGAGCGTCTTTAGTGAGGGATGGACCTGACGGTCGACTCCTGGGCCTCCAACTCGAGGTTCAGCCTCTTCATGGCCTTCTCTTGGGAAACAACGTACCCGAGAATCAAGCCGGCGAAAAGAACAGTCAAGGCCGTCAACATCACGTTGATGGGGATGGGGTTCAGGTGGAACGTTGTGTGGGTGATTTTGTCCATGACCTGTTGCAAGATGTTGCAGATGCCCGAGAAGCAGATGATGCTTCCGTAAACGGTGCCGAAGGTCTCGAACCCAAACACCTTGGCGCAAAAGTCCGACACGGCGGTGTAGTAAAACGGTCTGTAGAGCACCATCAATATGATGCCAAGATACGTGGCTGGCAACCACGACAAACACCCACAGACACCGACGGTGACGGAGATTGCAGACAAGAGCCACAACACGTTCAACGTGGTCAAGTTGTCCAACAAAAGGCCAATGAACGGAATGGCGCAGAGCCCACCGAGCGGCAACGCCAAGTCGAAGAACTCGTTGATCTGCACTGCGATCTTCTCGCTCCCGTACAAGTACCTCTCCTGCGACCGGATAGTGGCCACGAAAAAGTTAATGCGGAGCATTTGAATGGTGGTGAACACCGTCATCAAAAGGAACCACGGCGACTTCAACTGCTCGAAGATCGAGTACCCGTGCATCACGCCAAACACACCTCCCGTTGACTCGTACAATTTGTCCTCTGCTCGGCGCTCGTACACGGACTTGATGCTGTTTCTAGAGGCTCTCGAAATGGTGGAGTCCCTTCTGTGAAGCTCGGCAGCTTCTGCGCGCGAAACGGCGGAGAACGACGCCCGCTTCATCAACAAAGAGGTGGTCTCGGTCATGTTGGGCTGCACTACGGGTACGGAATCTTCGGGAGCCTCTCTGTCGACGGGTAGAAGCAAGTCCTTGTCGAGCGGCTTGCCGGTCTCGTCAATGGCGGTTTCGGCGATTCTGGCCAACGTGCCGACGGTTTTGTACGAGTCCCGGGGCATGATTGTGAGCTGGCAGAGGAAGATGAACACCGGCACGACCAAGTAGTAGAAGAAAAACGACGACACAGAGAGCCGGAACCAGTTAGTGTAGATGATCCGGTACACGAGAAACAACGCCGAGGAGGAGTCGAACGCGCCCGTTAAGAGCGCCAAAATGAGCCCCGAGTTCTTGGGGAAGCTGTTGGCCAACTGGAAGCTAGAGATGAACACGAAAGGCCCGCCCAACGCGAGAAGCGTGTACCCACACAAGTAGCCGTCCACGAACGAAAGCAGCCTGGCGAGCGAGAGAGTGACTGCGCCCACAAAGATGATGCACGCTCCCATCACGCCGGTTACTTTGGGCCCGTACGAGTCCAAAAGCGACCCCACAGGCAACGCAGAGATGTTGGTCACCATACACGCGACGGTGAACAAGAAGTTAAGAGCGAGGTCCTGCTCATCACACGGCGAGTTGCCACCAGCCTGGGCGCTCACGCCGCATTTGTCGCTGTAGACACCTTCGTCAATGAGCACCGGCTTAATGGCAGCAAAGCCAAATACCGGGCCGGCTGCAAGCAAGCACCAAGCGATGGAGCAGGAGATCTGGAGGAGCTTAGTGCCTCGCGAGACTTGCGACATGGCTTCGGGAAGAGAGAAGAACTGAAAAGTGAGCGAAGGAGCAGAAGACGTGAAAATACCTCTTGGCCTGTGATGGCCTAGAATTGCGGAGTGAAAATTGTTGCGGTGCGTGGAGCTCGGAGAGCGCCGCGATAAGCGGCGCGGCGCGGCTGACCGGGGCCATCTTTCTGCAACCTTGCGCAATAAGCCGCAGCACTGGAAGGTTTACTGGAGCTAGCACTTATGGAGCTGTTCATTGGATTGGATATTATTTAAGTTATAGACGAAACAGTAGCATACAAAGCGGTGGTTGACAATTCGCAAACCGTGGCCACAGCCGGCAGCCGCCATTGCCCATCCTGCCAGTGACAAGTAGACCACGGCACAAACACTGACAAACACATCAGACCGCATTACGGAATTCCAATATCTGCGCCGCCGAGTCTTTCACGGACTTGTCGAGCTTGATAAAGTCGAATCCAAGGAGCTTTCTGGTCCGTGCGTTGTCCAAAGGCTCTTCGTCGTCCTTTCTGGCCTTGGATGGGTCACCAGTAGGAATCTTGCCCTTTAACGAGGGGAAGGAGTCGTTAATAACGTTCAAAATGGCCTGGGTGTTGAACCTGCCCGAAGTCAAAGACAACCGCTCGTTGCTGAAGTCCTTCTCAAAGGCGAGCACGTGCGCCTTGGCCACGTCTCTGACATCCACGTAGAACAAGTCGTGCTCCTGAATCTCTGCATCGGGCCCCGACGTCAAAAGCCCGTTGATGATTTCCGACGACGTGTTAAGCTTCTCCTTGATCTCGGAGTCGAACGCCTGCGGCCCGAACACGTAGCTGGGGTTGATGACGTTCAACGTGAAACTTGGCTTTTCGTTTTCGACAAAGTCCCATGCAGCCTGCTCGGCAAACTTTTTCGAGCCGAAATACCCGTTGAAGCTGTCGGCCTTGGCCTGCTCCCAGGTAATTGGGTTCCAGCTCTTCTCCGTAGGTGGGTTGTCGGAGCTGCCCGCCATGGCAGCGAACGACGACGTCACGACGACGTTTTTGATCTGCGGGCCGTGCTCCTTGATGGCCTTCAACGCGTTTTTCGTTCCATTGACTGCAGGCTTAAGTAAGTCCTCCTCGGGGTCTTTGATCTCAAATGTGAAGGGCGAAGCGGTGTGCAAGAACACCGTTACCTCTGGATGTTTTTCCAACGCCTTGTCAAATGCGCCCGCGGGCTCAATATCCTCGACAATCTCGTAGGAGAACTTGTCGGAGTTGAACAACTTGGCGAGATGGTCGCCTTTCTTCGTGTTTCTCACCGTTCCAACAACACTGTAGCCATCGGCAAGGAGCTGCTTGATGACGTGCTGCGCGACGAAGCCCAGCGCACCTGAGACGAATACAGTAGTGGTCATTGTGTTTTGTTTAGCTTACTTGAGTTGAAATGGTCGCTTTGTACGAAATCCCGTTTCACTGTTCGCTGTTGAGAGCTCAATTGCTACGGAGGTATGGCGCCTTTTATACCTGTAATCCTGATTAATAAACTCGCATTCTCTCCACAGTGGCAAGCCGCGTGAAAATTCACGGTGGCGCCTGCAGATTTAGAGATAACTTATGCATAATACCGAGGGGAAGTTGCCGGACTAGACTGTCTCTTGCGTAAGTGGCTGTACGTTGCGCTCACTACTCCGGCTGCAGTAAGTCCGGAGCGATGCCTCTTTGGGAGAATTGGGAACCGCCCGCGTTCTGCGGCCAGGACCTCCTGTTCAATTTCCGCGCGGCTGTTGCAAACAGAACTAGCCACTCGGAAACACCGGCCGGGAGTCACGACGGCGGAGAATGATCTCCGCAACACGCCTTGGGTGGCGGTGTTGGATGATTTGAGTTTTGGATGGCGACTGACGGGTTATCTTGCTGAGCTAGGTGTTCGGCTTATTAATTTGTAGGATGCTGAGCAGCTGCTGTGGCGCTTCGCCGGAAAAAGCCACTTCGCCAAACTCTTGGTTTATTTTCATTTCGATCTCGACTCGCTTCTACCTCAAGGTATCTACAAATTCATAAAGACATACTGGTACTGCAGCAAATAACATGTTGGTATAACCATGAAGGGTAGTTATTGATTGTATAACTATGAAGGTTGGGACACTCGCGCTGCCACAGCCGCGAGCGACACCGTTCTATAACTGTGCACTGGGCACATTTCCGCTCTTAGTTCTGGCCCTTCGCTCTCAAGATCTGCTTGACCGACTCGACCACACTAGTTTCAAAGTCCAAAAACTTGAAACCAAGCAACTTCTTGGTTCTAGCATTGTCCACAGGACCCAACGTTTGGGCGACCTTCTCGTCCTTACTCTGCACAATCTTGCCTCTCAAGGACTCGAAGTTCTTGTTGATCACTTCCACGATGTCCTCGACCAGGAACCAGGATTCAGAAACTAATAAACGCTCGTTCGCGAATTCCTTCTCGGCTGCAAGAACGTGCGCCTCAGCCACATCTCTCACGTCGATATAGTAGAGCTCGAATGGATCTGGCGACTGGCCCAGCAAGATGCGGTTTATAATACCGCCAGTAAAGTGCTCTTTAGTCTTCGCCTCTTCGTCGAAGACTTGAGGACCGAACACGGTAACTGGGTTAACAGTGTTAACAGTAAACTGTGGCTTCTCCTGAGCAACAAAGTCCCAAACAGCTTTTTCGGCAAAAGTCTTAGAAGCGGCATATCCAATCATTCCAGGAACCTTGGCTTCATCCCAAGTTACTGGGTTCCACGACTTCTCAGTGAACACGTCTCCGCCGTAAAACATGGCCGCAATGGAAGAGGTCACAACAACCCTCTTGACATTAGTTCCATGCACTTTCACTGCTCTCAATGCGTTCTTCGTACCTTCGAAAGCTGGCAAGAGAATATCTTTCTCGACATCTTCAGTCTCAAAAACAACTGGCGACGCTGTGTGTAAGAAATACACAGTGTCCGGGTGCTTTTCTAAGGCCTCGTCGAAAGCACCTTCGGCACTCATGTCCTTGACAACTTCGTAAGTAAATTTATCCGTGTTGAACATTCTAGCAAGCGCGTCGCCTTTCTCGCTGCTCCTCACAGAACCGACCACGTTGTAGCCTCTGTCGAGGAACTTCTTGACCACGTGCTGGGCGATGTAGCCTGATGCACCAGAAATGAAAACTGTTTGAACCATTTTGAATTGCTTTAAGGGATAAGGGAGCTGTTTGCTTTGAAGCAGTACAGCAGGACAGGGTCGAGGAAAGTGGAGTATTTATACTTTTTTTTTGTGTAGTCAAGCTGTTTCGTGGAGCTGACAAATATGTGCAATTTGTCATCTTTGCTCTATGCATCCATATTTTTAATCTGCATCGGCTTCCAAGCTTCCAAGCAGCAGCGAGAATCTAAAACAGGGTTAGAACACATACATAATACCGACTGCTTGATGCCATAATAGGAATCGGCCCAATTTTGCTGTCTTGTGTTGTTGTAAATTTATGCCACGGCTGTTCGGAGTCGCATCGATTTCCCCGGTTGTGCATGTACGTGAGAGCCAAGCCGCGAATTATTGCTGTAGCCGTTCGATGAGCAGAGCTAGAGTGCAGTGCTAGCGCGGCACTAAATGTAAGCTCTCCGCAAACGGCACGTAAGCTTTTGTCGCATACCGAACAGAAACCGAATTTTGGCGGAGGTCCGTTTCCGTAGTAGTCAAGTAGCGGAACGTTTCAGTTACCAAGGAATTAGCATGTGTGGCGAGCAGCAGTGTCTGGCGTGAAACCGAAACCCTGACGCCTTCTTGCCAGGCTAACATGGTTACTTTGTGGTCCATTTTTTGTGTATGCTCTTCATGCTTTTGGTCCAGACAAGACTCGCTCCGCTAGAACGGGCTCCTGACTCTCAGTACAGTAATGTGGCCAGGATACAATATTCCAATTTAACTCTCTGGTTTCCGCCACCCACGCGTTGCCAATATCCCACTCTGGTATCTGTGGCCGTTCTACACGGGATTCTTGGCATCAGGGGTGGGCTTGGCTGTCTTTACGTACCTAGCATAGGTACTGCACTCTTGGGTAGTATTGCAAAATCGGAGATTTTGTAAAGCCGACAGTTCCGCGCAGTCTGCACCGTCCTTTCTCGCTAGAGCTAAGCCTCCCTAGGATGCCGCGACAAAGACACCACAGTTTTGCAACCATTCTTTGATTCTAGCTTTGTAAATTTCGCTTCGTCATATATCCGTCTATTTCTCTAAATCTCCTGGAATCGGAGTCAAGTCACGCTGATAGGATAGTCCTTCAGGTCAGGTTTCTGGCTTCCAAAACCTGTTTGACTGCGTCCACCACCGTCGTCTTCAAGTCTCTAAATTCGAAGTCAAGCAACTCCCTGGTTCTCGTGTTGTCGAGCGGAAGTCCAGGTGGCTTTTCTGAGGAGCCCAGTGGAATTTTTCCCCTCAAGAACTCGAAATTCTCGTTGATGATGCTCAACAACGTTTGCTCTGTGAACGCCTCCTTGGACACCAACAAGCGTTCGTTTGCGAAATCCTTCTCTGCTGCAAGTACATGAGCCTTGCCAACATCTCTAACGTCGACGAACTCCAGGCTCACAGGGATAGGTTTCTCATCGGGCTTCAATTTTAAAAGACTGCTTACTACCTCTGCTGTCAAGTTGAGTGTAGCTTTTGCGCTTTCGTCGAACGCCTGTGGCCCAAACACGAAAACAGGGGCCACAGTGTTTACAGAAAAATGTGGTTTTTCTTCAGCAACAAAATCCCATGCAGCCTTCTCTGAAAACTTCTTAGAGGCCAGATAGGCTTCAATTCCGCCTTCAAGCTTAAGAGCCTCTTCCCAGGTAATTGGGTTCCACGTCTTTTCTGTCATGACTTGATCTGTGGTTGCCATGGCAGCAATAGAGGAGGTTACCACAACTCTCTTCACATTTGGTCCGTGAAACTTTACTGCCCTCAAAGCATTTTTCGTACCCTCAACCGCTGGCTTGAGCAAATCTTCCTTGACGTCATTCACTGTGAACTCCACTGGAGAAGCAGTGTGAACAAAATAGACCACCTCTGGGTGCTTCTTTAAGGCTTCGTCAAAAGCGCCTTCGGCCCCTATATCTTTCACCACCTCGTAAGAAAACTTGTCAGTGTTGAACAATTTTGCGAGATTTTCACCTTTTGCTGCACTTCTCACCGACCCCACAACGTCATAACCCTTGGAAAGAAAACTGTCTACAACATGCTGGGCAATGTATCCCGATGCGCCGGTAACGAAAACTTTTTTCGGCATTTTCGGTTTTTTGCAAAGCCGCGGGGAGTTGAATTTTTCATGAGAAGCTCAGGTGCGAGCTTTACTGTATTTATGTGACGTTGGTGGAATGTCCATCGGTGGAGCTGACAAATCAAACCACAATTGCTCCTTGGCAGTACCACGTTGATCTGACGCCGAGGCGAAGCAAAGCCATAAACGGAAACCGCTGCCTAAATATGCTAGTTTATTTTTAATCTTCTCTCCTGGTTGAAACCATGGGCAAGTTTATCCGTCCGCTCGGCAAAAGCGCAAAGTCGGATCATGCGGGATCGCGCGCAATGCGCTGCACGCTCAAAGTTGCAAAATTCCTGAAATGCCTACGCCCCGTCGCCCTCGACCAAACTTTGAACAAACCTTTATGTCCCCTTTTTTAACCTTCTATTACACCAAACAATCTACGTCTTAAGCACATATAACGACATGATAATTTCGAACGTACAACAAGTCTACAAATTGGCGCATCAGTAGAGCTCAACGACTTCAAAGCTATAATTTCTCGCCTTGCGCCCTCAAAATCTGACTGACGGCGTCTACCACAGTCGTCTTCAAGTCTCTGAACTTGAAATCGAGCAACTCCCTTGTCTTAGTGTTCTCAATGGTAACCAACTCGGGTCCCGGAGCATTTTCGGGGGTGCCCACGGGGATTTTTCCCTTCAAGGAGTCAAAATTCTCGTTGATGATGTTCAACAACGTTTGCTCTGTGAATGTCTCACTGGACATCAACAAGCGCTCGTTGACGAAACCCTTCTCTGACGCAAGCACATGAGCTTTGCCGACGTCTCTGACGTCGATGAACGTCAGGCTCACGGGTTTAGGTTTCTCATCAGGCTTCAACCTCAAAAGTTCACCGACCACCTCCGCTGTCAAATTGAGGGTAGCCTTCGCACTTTCATCGAATTTCTGTGGCCCAAACACGTAAACTGGGTTAATGGTGTTAACAGTAAAGTGGGGCTTCTCCTGGGCAACAAAATCCCAAACAGCCTTCTCGGCAAACTTTTTGGACGCCAGATAACCTTTAAACCCGCCATCAAGCTTAATCGCCTCCTCCCAAGTGATCGGGTTCCACGACTTTTCGGAAGTGACTTGATCTTCTCCTTTCATCGCAGACACTGAAGATGTGATCACCACCCTCTTCACGTTTGGACCGTGCGACTTCACTGCCTTCAACGCATTTTTAGTGCCTTCAACCGCTGGCTTGAGCAAGTCTTCCTGGATGTCGTTCACCTCGAAAACTACGGGAGAAGCAGTGTGCACAAAATAGATCACCTCTGGATGTTTCTTTAAGGCTTCGTCAAAAGCGCCTTCCGCTCCAATATCCCTCACCACCTCGTAAGAAAACTTGTCATTGTCGAACAACTTCGCGAGATTTTCGCCTTTCGCAGCACTTCTCACCGACCCCACAACTTCATAACCTTCGGAAAGAAAACTGTCCACAACGTGTTGGGCAATGTACCCAGTGGCACCGGAAACGAAAACTTTCTTGGACATTTTCAAGGGTTTTCAAAGCTACAGAGAACCGTCTACAACTAACCCGGGGTGCAAACTGTCCTATTTATATGGCTCTAGCCGAGTGTGCGTTTCTGTGGAGCTGACAAATCATACGTCATAGGCGCACTTAGCTGGATTACGTTGATCGTCCCCCGAGAAAAAGCGAAAAACCGTAAGAGCGAGTCTTGACCCATACGTGACAGTGTAATTGTATGCTTCTCTCATTCTGTCTCGGTGTTGTGCAAGGAAGTATTCGAAGCTTCTTCCCCTTTCTCGTAGCGTCCGCGCCAACTCCGAACGCGAAACGCATAGCACCTTGGAGTCGCCTGCCTAAGCCTCATACGCCCTTTTTGCCAATTTAGTATACACCAGTAGAACCCCGCTTGTAAGCTTGCTGGCTTACTAATAGGCTCCACAATGGGACGCCAAACTACAACACATATAACGCAATCATGGTATGGCGCTAAGTACAACAAGTCTATAAACTGATTCATGGGTAGATACCAGCTCTTCAGCTTCAAAGCGATTACTTTTCGCCTCTCACTCTCAAGATCTGGGCAATAGAGTCTACCACAGTCGACTTCACGTCTCTGAACTTGAAGCCAAGCAACTCCCTGGTCTTGCTGTTGTCAACGTCAACCTGCTTAGGTGGAGGTGCATTTTCTGGAGTGCCTACGGGAATCTTTCCCCTCAACGACTCGAAGTTGTCGTTGATGACGTTCAACAACGTTTGCTCGGTGTACCTCTCGCTTGACAACAACAAACGCTTATTGAAGAAGTCGCTCTCAGCTGCTACCACGTGCGCCTCAGCAACATCTCTAACATCGATGAATGTCAGGTCCACGGGATCGGGCTTTTCGTCTGGGTTCAACTTCACGAGAGCATGTACCATCTCTGCGGTATAGTTGAGAGTTTCCGTCACTGATTCGTCGAAGGCCTGGGGTCCGAACACAATCACTGGGTGCACGTAGTTGACGGTGAAGTGTGGCTTCTCCTTCTCAATGAACTCGACCACTGCCTTCTCCGCAAACTTCTTGGAGGCCGCATAGGCCGGGTATCCACCCTCGAGTTGGAGCGCTTGCTCCCAAGTGGTGGGGTTCCAAGATGTCTCAGTGACAACCTTGTCCTCGCCTTGCAACGCAGTGACAGACGATGTCACCACCACCCTCTTGACATTGGGCCCGTACGCATTAACTGCTTTCAATGCGTTAACCGTACCGTCAATGGCAGGTCTGAGCAAGTCCCTCTCCACGTCCTTGGGAAGAAACTCAACAGGTGTTGCAGTGTGCACGAAATACACAGCGTCTTGGTGCTTCTTCAAGGCCTCATCAAAAGCACCTTCCGCACCGATGACCTTCACCACTTCGTACGCGAACTTGTCCGTCTTGAACAACTTAGCGAGATTCTCGCCTTTTTCGGCACTTCTCACAGTCCCCACAACTTTATAACCTTTGTTAAGGAAGCTCTGGATGATGTGCTGAGCAATGAAGCCATTGGCGCCGGTAACGAAGACAGATTGGGTCATTTTCTTGAGGTGATGGTTATTTTTGAAGTTCCAAGTGATTATACAGAAGGCGAAAAGTTCAAGGGCCCCGAAGCCTATTTATATTTTGACTTTTACTGTTGTGGCATTTTGTGGGGCTGACAAATTGTCAACGCCTAAAGTCGCAGCTTCGGTCTCTAATGTATATAGTACAAAGAGCAAGCGTCGAAACACTCAGAAATTTCATGTTGTTACGTCAAATTACGTCACACGAGTATCATAAGACACGATATTTACATCCCTAAGTGTCAATTCCCGCTCTTAGCCTCAGCCCGACAGTGATATCGCTGGATTTTTCACTAGTGCTCGGTCTGGCTAATGCCTCACCACACGCGTAGGGCCCTTAAAAATATCACCTGCGCAGGACCCCGGACACACCACATGCCCGCTATCCTCGGAGATACCTTAATTAGGCTAAGGAGTATGTGCTAAGCCTTCCTCTAATTCTTAGCGAGTACGACATGCGTAAGCGGATGTAAGGCATTCTCTTGTTCCGGAATTCCAAAAGTTCCGCGCCCGGCTGTTTACGAGAACGCACCGAGAATGCCACCACACCTGCACGTCCTTCTTCTAGAACGTACAACTGTGGAATTTCTTGTGTGGCCGAGGTTCGGCATATATTTGCCAGAGGGCACACGTACCCAACTACAGCCGGGAACACTCATATTGAGCGAGAAACATTATATTATGTGCTAACGCATGGCGCTAAATTCAAGTTCGTTTTTTTTTTCTTCCCTGGTAGGATTTTACACTTTTCAGGCGTCACCAGAACAATCAGCAGACCTGGGGACTACTGCTCGCCTCTCACTCTCAATATTTGAGTGACCGTGTCAACGACAGTCGATTTCAAGTCAAAGAACTCGAAGCCAAGCAACTTCCTTGTCTCCTGATTGTCCATCTTTGTTGTGTCGGGCCCAGGAGCGTACCCGGGCTTTCCAGGTGGGATTTTTCCTCTCAAAGACTCAAAGTTCTCGTTGATAATGCTCAACCATAATTGGCTTGTGAAACTTTCATTGAAGAGCAACAAACGCTTGCCAGTGAAGTCGCTTTCAACCGCAACCACATGAGCCTTGGCAACATCTCTCACATCAATGCACGTCCCGTCCATCGGTCTAGGCTCTTCATCAGGCTTCAATTTCAAAAGCCCACCCAAGAACTCGGCCGATATGTTGAGAGTCTCCTTAACCTCTTCGTCAAACGCCTGCGGCCCAATCACGACCGAAGGGTTAACTATGTTGAACGTGAAGTGTGGCTTCTCGCCAGCGAAAAGGTCCCAAACAGCCTTCTCAGCAAACTTCTTAGAGGCCAGATAGGCGTCAATTCCGCCTCCAAGCTTAAGAGTCTCCTCCCAGGTAATAGGGTTCCACGACTTCTCGGTAAGAACCTTGTCCTTGGTGAATAACATCGAAGAGACAGACGAGGTGAACACAAACCTCTTGACTTGAGGCCCATACTCCTTCACAGCTTGCAATGCGTTAACCGTACCGTCAACGGCTGGGTTCACCAAGTCCCTCATGACATCTTCCGGGAAGATGTTGAGCGGGGTAGCAGTGTGCACAAAGTACGTCACTTCTGGGTGCTTCTTCAACGCCTCATCAAAAGCGCCCTTAGCCCCTATTTCCTCAACGACCTCGTACGAAAACCTGTCGGTGTTGAACAACTTAACTAAGTGGTCTCCTTTCGCAGTACTCCTCACAGTACCGACGACGCTGTAGCCTTTCTCGAGAAAGCTTTTGATAGTATGCTGAGCAATGTAGCCGGTAGCACCAGTGATAAAGACGGATTCAGGCATTTTAGAGTGTACTGTAGTTTTGAAGAGGAAACTATTTTTGAAGTCCTCTAGGTATCTACTTCCAAAGGTACTTATATAATTTTATGCCTTTATATCGCCTCGTGTTTGCTTAGTTATCCACCCCGTGCGGCGGATTTAAGACATGCGCACAATAGTAAGCATAACGCACGTTAGCGTGAGGCGACGGGCAAAACTCCACACGCTCCCACTCAGAAATTTGGCCATCTAGCATGGGCACAAGCGACTGTGCTCCGCTTTCTGACTCAATTGAGTCTCTGTGACAACACTTGAACAAACGCGTGAGAGGCTTCTGCGTGTTTCGGCTTTTCGCAGTCGTGATCGCGATTTCGCCCTACTGGCGACACCCACAAAGCGAGCGTGCATACGAACCCCGATTACTCAGCTTCTCCGGCTTACTTACCTCTATAAGCTATCGCCGGTAACTTGACCCTACCACAGGTTTCCATCTGTGCCGGCTGCCTCGACGTTCTTCTTGGACTCAAAGATCGGGACGCCCGTCACCCCAGCACTACAGCCTAATTTTGTCGCCCCCTCATGGCCGCCTCCGTAGCGCACAGTATAGCTCAAGTAAATCACTACAGAAATGCAACCCTCATAAAATCTTTTGTATGATCGTATATCCAGCTCAAAACGGCGAGTACGTGTGCTCTATTTCCTGGTACAGGTTGCCCGATCTTGTGAGTTTCAACGCAAAATGGTGCACCGAGATTGCGATCACATTGAGCACTGCAAACACTCCAATTCCGATCATGATCCTCACCACAAGAAGCCCCAACGCAGAGGAGGACGTGATGCCCGCATCCTTGGCCTCGGCACTTGACGAGGCGGCCTCTCTTTTGTAGTTTATTGCCCAGGTGCTGGACGCTGTGTTTGCTGTTTTGGAACTGGGCGTAGTGGCCAGCTTCATGTACAGAGTGGCTGAGCCCCAGGCCTTTTGGCAGCTTCCCAGATGGGCGAGGGCGAGCAGCACCAAAGCCACCGTTAGGAGCATGAGCGCTAGCCACTTACTCCAATTGTATGTTGCTGTGCTTGCGTGTTTGGTAGATCTCCCCATGACTTCCAGAAAAGCACGGAGGACAAGTGCTGAAAATAGCTGAAAATAGGCCTCACTGTATTTACCTGGGTGCCTATTTGGGACTTGCGCGGTGATGGGAACGCTGCGACGAAGGCAGCGCAGCGACTGAAGCAGAAATGCTGGGGGTCGCAGCAGAGAAAAAAGGGAGACGTGGCGTCAAGCACAAAGCTACGGCACATGGTCCGCTCCGCCATAGCCCTAGCCCGCTCCGTTCACTGTCCTAAAGACAGACCTCAGCAGGCGGTCAGTCGGCACTCCAGCTGGAGGGATCATTGTCACGTGAGTTATCACGTGACCGAACACTGAACCCTCAGGCCTCATCGTTTTTCACTTTCCGCATCGCTCAACTCCAGCACCATGTCGGGCGTCTTGTTTGAGGATATGTTTGTGATCGAGTCGGTCGACCTCGCGCGGTACAACAAGGTCAGCCGCATAGAGGGTCAGTCGTCCACCTCGCAGGATATCAAGATCACGTTGGACATCAACAGCGAGTTGTTTCCAGTGAAAGAAAGTGACTCGTTGACGATCACGTTGGCGTCGTCGCTCGGCAACGACTCCTCGATGATGACGTCCAACGGCTCCTGGAGACCGCCCAAGAGGGGCGAGCGGTCCTTGGCTGACGACTACGACTACGTGATGTACGGGACGGTCTACAAGTTTGAGGAGAGCTCCGACAGCGACAACATGGCGGTGTACGTTTCGTTTGGAGGGTTGTTGATGCGTTTGGAGGGTGGCTACCGGTCGTTGTCGAGCTTGAAGCAGGAGAACGCATACATTTTGATTCGTCATTACAAGGAAAACTAGGGATGTTTGTATAAATATAGAAGGCGGTAATACTAGTGCTGTAAGGGAGTGGAAGCATCTTTGGTGCTATAGTAGAAGTGTGGATATCTTTCGGGTCTGAGCTGTGAATATGTTGGGTTTTTTTTGTTTTTTCTTTTGCTTTTTTCTTTTTCTGTTTTGATGCTTTTCTGTCTTTTCGGTGGCGGATCACTGGACTCTAGCCTCTCCTTGCGCACATCTTCCCTGCTCAGATATGCCAAGATTACTGGGGAGCCGAATAAATTGAAGTTTTCAAATTAATGCGTCTTTTATCGTTTCTTGGTCTACATTTCATACTATCTCTTTTCCTTCGTTTTTCGTTTTTCTCTCCTTTGCTGGTTCACTACTGCCAGTGATAGACCAACTTGTCAGTAGTAGCATCTCCGCGCGCTCCACACTACATCTCTCAACTTGCTTCTCCAATGGATGACACAGAAAAGCGTACGTTTCCTCTTCTTAACGATTCCGAATGCAGCACTAACGCCGCCAGCTGACCCCTTTCTCACACAGGTTCCCCTAATAAAAAACCCAACCTATCAGCCCCCACGGCCCATCACTTTGAATGCCAACTACGGCAAGCTTTTGGCAACGCTACCGAGCAGTGTAATGCCACCCAAAGTCAACTTGACGGACGAGGATTTGCAGATGTGGGAGAGCAACCTAAACGAGCTCAAGGGTGGCCCGTTGAGTGCAGATCGTCGCTTGAAGGAGGTGGCTCTCTACGAAAACTGGCTCGCGGGTGTACAGCGGCGAGTTGCGCCCGGGTTTAACTTTGACGTGATGACACCGTCCACGGAGAGACGGTAGGGTATTTTTTGACGCCCCTACAGTGCTATTGGTAAGGTTTCAGCATTGTCGGACGGACTGAGGAGCACGGCTAGCAGTCTACTGTATACGAATTTAGAACTGTGCTCGGAGTGTCAAGCTCGAAAAAGCGAGTGCGATTCTGCCAGCGTTAGCATTGTAATCGGCAATAGCAGACAGATGCAGCAACCGTGGCTGCAACTGTCGCGGCTGTAGCAATTTGTTTCAGGTAAGGGTGTTCTACGCTTCGTGCCGGTCTACTATATGTTGATCCTCCCGACCACTGCCTCGCCGCGCTAGCGTCCCCCACATAAACAAATGTTACTAAGCCTCACCGAGACATGAACATTTTGGCAAACCGAAATCGACGCAGACTCAGGGCAATTGCGTTTGTGACGTGTCTTGTGTCCACGGTGTGGATTATTATCCACTACCTATCTGTGAAGGGCATGGAAGCCGAGAGGCTGAACATGCGGTCATTCAGCATTATCGAGGCCAGGAAGCACTTCCACGCTCCAATATACCAAACATGGCCCGAAAGGAGCCCGCCGGAAGTGGCGCAAAACTGCAAAAAGTACTGGAAGCAGTTGAAGCGGATGCCGAGGCTGTTTTTGACAGACAATGACTTTGAGCCTCGCATTTACACCAAGTCAAAGTGGATGATCAAGGCCAGGAAAGCAATGCGCCACAGGCTCCACCGGAAGGGCCAACGCCTAGATGACAGCCACATGAAAGAGTTGCTGCGTCAGTTTGTGGCTGACTCTGTGAAGACCAGCGAGATGGAAAGCGCATTCGTGGACCGCATGACCGATTTGAGAATCCTAGGACAATGCGCCCTAGATCCCTCGGGCCCCATGTTGGAATTCGCCGATCGTTCGTCGAACTCCTTGTTGCGTTCATTGATACCGTGGTATCGCCCGGACGCCTCTTCGTTGAAAAACGAGCTCTTGTCTCGTCTTTCGGGCCGTGGTATAGTCATTCCTCTTTTGCCAGAGACTCAAATCTCCACCCAGATAAACGAGATCGCTAGGATGATTAATGTTTTGCGAGTGCAAGGCAACGACCTCCCCATTGCGGTCATGTACAGCGGAGACGGCACTTTGCCAAAGGATAAACAGGAATATCTTCTTACGCTCGCTGCGTCTGACTCCGCGACATTCCCTTTGAGCTATGACGAGTTTGTGAAATCGAGAAACGGCCAGAAGGTCTCCTTGCAAGCGCAGAACATAGTGTTTCACAATGTTGATGCGTTTGTGGCACAGGGCACTCCTATCTCCAGCAACTTGATGTACTTCCTTGCCGCAATCTTCAGCCCTTTCGAGGAGGTCATTATAATGCGGACCTGGACCATTCCCATGAACCCAGGCTTGGAGCTGCAGTTCGATGACGAGGGTTACAAAGCTCAGGGAATGCTCTTCTTCAAACAGAGACCCCTGTTGGACACCAAGCCAGATCCATTTCCTGCTGGGTTTTTTGAGGTCAACGACCTAGTCAATAAGTTTGGCGGAACAAAGCCGCAAGAAGCTAGGTTGTTCAATTTGAAGACCCCAAAGGGTGTCCACACGAAACGAGCCACTGAGAAAGGCTTTCTGCAGTTGTTGGACCCGTCGATGGTGATCCTTAACAAGCGTAAGGTTATGTCGGGGTTAATCATTGGCAGCGTATTGCAGTACTTCAAAATTTTAAGCCCCAGGTATGATTCATCGTCGGGGTTCAACCCCGATCTCTTGTGGTGTGGGCAGGAACTCTCTGGCACGAGCGATTATGTCAACTTCAACAGCTATTTTGCATCCACTCCCGGAGTCGTTACGCCTACCGGAAACCTCCCAAAAGAGATGATGGCCCGCCAAATTTGTTCGAGTTCATGGAGCCAGATTAGCCAACATAACCAGGCGTTGATCTATGTGACGGCCCATCAACTCAAAAATAGGGTGCTTAGCGACTTCCGCTCGGCAGTTGAAAACCTACTAACAGTCAGGACAGAGGGCGCCGACACTGATTCCCCCATATTAGATTCTTCTCTCGTGGAAAAGACAGTGAGGAAAAACCTTTTGTACATAAATGCTGTTCTCCCGCCAGTGGGCCTCGACGAGCCATCGTTTAATAGAAACGGTCAGCCATTCAAGCTGTGCGAGCATATTCCCGAGTTCGGGGCTGCTGATGACTACTGGTGTGCTTATGATGTTGTCGGGAGTGTTGACCTGCCTCTTAGAGCGGTCGTGTACGAGTACAGCGCTTCAGACGTGTCGAAGTACCTATTCTACCTAGACATGTGGTTGCAAAATCCTTAGCTCCCGCGCCAACTTCTCCGCAGGAAAGTAACACAATTAAAATGCACGAAAGGACAGGAAACAGAAAATATTAACAATAGTAGAAAACTATCTGAGCCACGTGGTTTTGAAGGACTGGTTAAGACCGTCGGTGGGTTCCGACGACAGAAAAAAAAAAAAAAAAAAAGAGGGGCGTAAAAATCGTCACAGACAGGATTCGAACCTGCGCAGGCAATGCCCAACACCTAGGCTGCTAGATAGCAGGGTGTCGCCTTAACCACTCGGCCACTGTAACTCTTACGATGGAATTTGAAAAAGTGATCTACAGGACACAGCGGAGTTAGAAAAAGGAAAGCGTGTTTGAAATTATCTATTGGTCATGTTTTTACGGTATCACACCTTTAGAGTACAGTGCGCTTCCCCTCTAGCTTAATGTTTTCATATATTGCATATATTCGTCTAAAGTTTGGACTGCTTTTGCTTTAGCTGCTTGTACACGGTCCGCTCAAACTCGTAAAAGCCGTCGACGCAGCTCTCATCCATGTATGGCAATATTTGACACCCCCAAATGCCTGCGCATTTATTTTTGAAGTCAACCCAAAAATAAGTATTGGCAAGACCACTCCAGAACATGGATCCAGCAGCTCGTCCATTAGCGCCCTCCGTTTTGTTGTACCCACATCCTGCCAACGTGTAACCGTCGGATGGGTCGCTGCCAGGGAGAGGAAAGTTCATTTTGAGCTCATCCGGAAGATGATTCTCTATGGCGTATTTGACGGCTTTTGTAGAAATAATCTGTGTCCCCGTGTCCGGGCTTTTGCCATAGTTGAGCCATATTCTGAGGATCTTCAAAAAGTCGCCTACTGTTCCATAGCACCCTTGTCCACCCATGTCCACCTCGGCGACGAGAGGCACTGGAGGCTTATTGTTGAAGAGTTCGAGCACATCGTCCGATTTATCGTGCAACCTAACCAAAGAGGATGTATCTGTCATTTTAAAAGTGAAGCTGCTGATGTCTGCCCTGGAAAAGACGTTTTCTTGCAAGAATTCCGACAACGTGGACCCTGAAAGGGCTTCCACGATCAAACCTAACCAGTCGAAACCGTGGCCGTAGGTCCAGCCAGCTCCTGGTTCGTGAACCAAAGGCATGATTATTGGCTCGAACATCTTTCTCAGAGGCTTCCCCGCATGTAGCCTTTTCTTGGACATGATCTTGAGGTAGTTATTGTCTGAGAAAATGTAAGCAAATCCGGAGTTGTGGAGTAAGAGGTTCTTGATTGTGAGATCCTTTTTTGGTTTTTTGGGTGGGTACTTCAAGTCGCCGGTATCCACGTCGACTTGGTCCTCGTCAATCACGCCAAATTCTCCAAGTGACGGCATGTACTTTTTGGCTGGACTGTCCAAGTCCAACTGTCCGCGGTCCCAAAGTATTAAAATCGCCATTGCAGTCATTGTCTTTGTAAGACTGAAGAGGCACATCATGCTGTCGACCGAAACTGGCTCGCCAGTCTCCAAGTTCTTCACCCCTTTGGCCCCAAGGTACTGTGTTGCCTCTGCGGTGGTCCACCCCGCAATCACAGCATTGATTTGCGGAACAGATTCACTGCTGCGTGGAACGACTCGTTTCTCGATGATCGCATCAAAGTCGGACATGGCTGAGCACTACAAGGTCTTGAATGTACGAGGTTGTGCAAAAAGACTTATTTGCTGAAAATCTGCGGTCCACTTCTTGCCAGAGCGTGAACTGCGTGTGGGGTATTGCAGCTACCGAGGCTGCGAAATTTCGTGTGCAAACGCTGAAGTTGCCCCTCTAAAAAGATTAATGGAATTTAGAGGCAGGGCGCCAAACAGGTCTCACCAGTCTTTTGCTTTTGCTTGTGACGTGTTCAGTTCAGCTGAAAGTGCCGCCAAATTGCTGACGGAGTGGTGTCCTTGAGTCTCTACTGCGGTGGTAATGCGAACGTGATAATTTCCACTGGGGTCCCCAGAGGGTCACAACTAAACTTGAGCAATTCACGTAACAAAGTTTTTGCGGGCAGCTGCTGAACTAAATGGTATTAATATAGTATGAACGAGTACTGGCCGTCTCTGGGCCCTTGGAAAGTATGTTTTGAAATTTTAATCACGGATAATTTATTCTGACATTACCATCAGGGCCCCAAATTTCAGAATAATTCTCTGACAGAGGTGGCGGTCGCACCAAAAAATGTAAACGTGCTAGATCCACCGACGTCAAACTCGACATGAAAAGTTAATAATCGCGAATCCAATCCTGAATCTACAGAAGTTCTGGTTCGGCTTGGGAAAAGGGCAAAGAGACTGACTTTTTATGAGTACAATGAATAGACTAGTGCTCCAAAATACGTAAGTTTCCAGTGACGACCACATTCTCCAAAATAGCGCCATTTGGAATGTCAATCGACTCGTTTTCGTTGACAACAATGATGACAGTGCCCTTCAAAGTAACATTTCTGCCAACCTTGACGTTACCAGTGATAGTGAGGTGGTCCAACTCCAAGATTTTTGGCATCAGAGGAAGCCTCTTCTGGAAGTCGTTCACCTTCTTGAAATGCGAGCCCAACTTGATCAATGGGTTGGGGAAACCATCTCTGGTGGGGTCCAATTTCAAGGCACCGTGCTCAAGATAGAATAAATCAGACTTGACCAAAAGTAAGTCCGAGCATGTCTTGACAGGCAAGAATCTGGATCTGGGGACGACAACACCATGAGCACCGTCGAAGTGTCTGATAGCAGCACCGACAGCCGTCTCCAACTGCAACACGTTTATGTCGGAAGAGCCCTTAGAGATGGACTTTTGATTTGGAATAATCTCGGACTCAATGGCGTTTGACTCAACCAATCTCTTGACGGCTCTCAAGTTGATCCACAAGTTGTTGGTGTTGAAGTACTTGAACTTCTTGATGCTTTTGAACTCCTCGACGTGTTCCTTAGGGACTTGGGCTATCTCTAACAATCTAACCTGGCCATCGTAGTTGATCAAAGTACCACCCTTGACGTCTGCTCTGGTCTTGTCGGTCAACTCCATGAGGTACTCAGCGCCAGTCTCGATCATGTGGTTCAAGATCTGGGTGTCCACAGTGGCACCCAAGTTGTCTCCGTTGGAAACAAACAAGATTTCCCTACCCTGAGCCAATAATGCGTCCAACTCACCGGAGGACACCAAACTCTCAAACAAGTCTCCGTGTCCTGGGGGGTACCAGGTCTCCAAGTCGTCGTCGAAAGACTCAGGAACAGGTAACAAAGAGTCCTTGAAGATTCTTGGGTATCTGGACTGATTGAAAGTCCGCACTCTGATTCTGTGTCCGGAGTACTTCTTGATGATCTTGGCAGTGTCGGCGTCCGTGTTGAAGGAGTTCATCAAAAGGAGAGGAACGTCGGTGTCGTACTTCCGGTTCAAGTGCTCGATCTGTCTCACGGACAAGTCCAAGAAAGTGTTACCGTCTCTGACCTCAATGACCGACTTGGGGCCGACGCATCCCATAGAGGTGCCCAAGCCACCGTTCAACTTCAACACAGCCAACCTCGACAAGTTGGCAACGTCCTTGTCGGAGGCCTCGGGCAACTTGGCGTACTCTACAACCTCGCTTGGCGAAGGAGACTTGATTTTGTCCCACTCCAACGTGGAGCCCGAGGCCTTGTCGGCCACATACCTTCTGAACAAAGCGAAAAAAGTGTCCATTTCATTTTCGAAACGCTGCTGGTCTTCCTTGTTCGTGACGGTGTCGGCCAAGTTGTTCAAAGCATTACGCATCTGCGATGCGGCCATGGTGGTGGCAGTGTTGTCAAACGCCTACATGGATGTTAGTGAGTGCTGGAGGCAGCGCAATTTAACAGACGCGGGGACCGAGAAGCCAAACGGCGCCAGGCACCCCGAGTCGACAGTGGGTGTTTTCACGTGACGGGCTTAGGACCCAGAGAATCACATACGTAGGACGACTGGGTTTTCGTGTGCTTTTTCATTTTCGGCGTCCAATTATGAGATCTGAGAGGAAGAAGCGAGAAGTGGGCAGGAGCAGGCCAGGACTTTATTTGTTGATCAGGCATACCGCTGGAGCAACACCCGTGCACCGGACGCGACATTTTGATGGGCAGCCGGGGTGGGGTCTGACCAGGGGGACGGCAGATGAGCAACTACCCCACAAAAACAGGTCGTTCGAACGCAGAGAGGCTGAAGTGCAAAATCTTTCCGACTTTGCGGCTGCGTAAAGTTGCATTTTTACGCGAGGCTGTCAATATTGCTTTGCCTTGGAAAGTTTTCGTTATCGGGTGACGCCGAGGTGTGCCAGTGTTGAGCTGCTGCACATTGCACACAGTAGGCGCTCCCGTTCGCAGCAAAAAAGCCTGCAACAGGCAGGGACATGAGAATGGCAAAGGGGAACAGGCCCGATTTGCACTTTTGCCACGTACAGGACGCCGCTTCCACGTTGCGTTGAAGAAATTGCCATAATTAACACGAGGCCCACGCGCAGCAACTCGCTTGTGCGAGCAGAGTAGGTGACTATGTGGTGCGCGCCGTGTGGGTGCGGCCGAGCTGACTCCGACGTGCCAACCTGTGTGGGGGCGGGGGAAAGTTGATGGGTCGTACCACGCGAACTAGATGCCCTTCTCTTTCTAAATCTAATCTCCAGTCTCAGTCTCCGGTCTCAATATCCGGTCTCAGTGCTTCCGGCGGGTCTCCGAAATTCTGATAGCCGTCTCGTAGTTTATTGTACTAAATCCTACTTCTGTCGATTGTATACTAGCTTGAGCATCGAGAAAGAGAACCCACATTACGTGACCTTAACAAGGAAAATGCTCAAATCGGGGCGGCCTGACTCAAATGTGAACTCACACTTATTGATTATGTGCTCGGCGATTTGCTGCATATCCCAATCTTTTTTTTTCGGGAGATCGGAGTTCAATACCGCGCCTACGGTATCCTCAGGGACGTCCTTGGTTGCAAAGACTATCACGTCACCACTCGCAGCTCTCCATTTGAACGACCTAGGTTCTGTCATTGTTCCTAAGAACGTCCTTCTCTTGAAAAGCTTGAATGTATAGTGGTAGTTATACTCAGGCGTCATTTCGATAAGATTGCCTTCTTGGTACACCGCAGCCCACGTTGCGCCAATTTTGGAGAAGCTGACGGTTTGGTCCGGCCTGAAAAATGCGATCAATGGATTTGTCACACCTACCAATGGATCTGTTGATGTAACCAGCTCAGTATGCGCTTCGGCCAATAAATACAGTGGTTCCCAATTCCGCTTCTCTGGACTATCCTCGAACATGCATTTGGCACTGTGCCAGAAATTCTTGGTGAATTCCGAAGAGTCCTGAAAAAAGGGGAGTTTATGCTGCCTTTGATCGGATAATCCGAGCCCCATATATCCGTCGATCGTGACTCCCGACAAAAACATGTTGTGATCTCCGGATGTCAGAAATTTCGCTGCGCCCACCATGGTTCTAGCCAATTGGTTTCTGGCAAATCCCACCGCATAAAAACTGTTGGTGCAGTATTTATCGTAATTGTAGTCCTTGGGCATTTCGTCAACATATGGCTTTCGCTTCGTCGCCTTGGTAAAGAACTGCTCCTTTCCCACAGAGGGAAGGAAAGACAGAATATCTTTCTCGACTAGCAGATCGTCTGCTGCGACAATTTGCAAGTGAGAGCAGACCAAGAGAAGAATTATGAGTCCAGATATCATGTTGTTGAAGGTTCAAGTGTGCTCAAAAACTGGACACAGATCCGCCTGGCGGGCTTTAATAGTCATGAGCGCAAGACGCTTGACATGGAAACGTCACTGCGGAATTGGGGACAATGACGCAGTGCACGATGGGCTAAAAACCGGAAGAACTTCTACAAAGGTCTGAATATTTCTAGGACATATGACTACATATGTTTCATTTGCCTAAAATCCCTTCATGTATGGTAATCCTTTGTGGAAGGCAGCTTGTTGACCTCTTGGATGAAGCGCAACCTGCGGCAATAAGAGATGATGAGATCACCCCAATTGCAAACACTCAGCAATTCGTTCTCTCAGACAAACGGAGGGACCAATGAGTATATCTGACAACACAAAATGGAATTACATTGTTCCTGGATCTTTTTCTTGGCAGAGCACAAATAATTGTAATACACATATGTGCGAGGCTTCCTGTATTTTGAGCTCACCGGCTGCGAAGCAAGTCTATGCCTGTTAGCACCATACGACTGTAGAACAATAGATAAGACATCCTTGTCGCTGGTACGTAATGCTTTTCGGCTAATTCCGTTGAGATTCCATTGAAATTTACACACATACGGTTGAATGAGAACTTGGCAATTATTAGCCGGGGAGAGGAAAAAGGGTGCCTACGTACTAAAGCGAAAATGACATATCGCTTCCCTCTTGGCACTAAGTTGCCGCTGGAAGCCATTAGCTATAAAACCGATTCAATTCCCAATTCCCTACAACGGTTACACTCTTTGAGAAAAATGCAATTTCAAGTTTTTCTCTTTCACGCTTACATTTGCGTCTACTTTTCGCTAGGCCAAGCGCAACCTATCTGGCAACAAATAAAGCAGACTTTTGGTATAGAGGCACCTAAAGAAGATATACCTATGCCCTGTCAGATAAAAAACGAAGAAACACCCAACCCGTTTTTTGATAGAGATGAGGTACCGCTCTACAAATTTAGAAATGAAGAATTGGCTTTCCGTCAAAACTTGAAGATACCTCCGGATTATAACTTCAACAGAGCGAGAAACAGCCGCCTCGAAATCGGTGTGACTACGTGGGGTAAGAAGAGGTCAAAGCCTTACAAATATAGTGACCGTCCTCCGGAACACAGTTACTTCGTAACAGGAATGAATGAATTTAACCAAACCGCTATTGGGATGACTGCTCAAAGTCAGGTAGGCTTAAGTTTTGACACTGCCTCGGCTTTCACTAGAGAGTATTGTCATATTGCGAAGCGTATTTTTGAGGAAGATAGGCGTGGCGAGAGTACAAGTGCTGCAGTTTTGCTCAATGAAACTGAGGAAGCGTTTTGTAAGGCGGCTGAAGCATTTCATATAATGGATGAGCTTTTGATGGCCGTTTTCACTCCAGAGGGTGACAATATGATAATGGATACAGCTTCTCGTGGACATGTGTGGGACTATCTGGGCAATCAGAAACCGCTATATCCCTTGGAACCCGAAGAACAGTCTGTCAGGCGCAAAATCAAAGTTAGAGGAGGTGGCGGACTAGCCTTTTCTAGGTATCTTATTCGTCCCGGTGAAATAGTCCTCTTCGGTCCTATCTTGAAAATCCCTGGCATTCCTTATAACCCAGCTGGGGACATACTCCTTGACTCTGCTAAGGATATGTATGTCAGAATGCTTTTCGAGAGTTTAGACATCAGTGATATGTGCCCAATGATTGTCGAGAATTCCCAGAAACGTGAGCGATTCAAAGAAGAATACTTCGACCAGGGATTCACTCTCATGGCCGTAAAATACAAGAAAGTATAGCTACAGCTAATACAATCGACCCCAACTGACCACAATACATGAAAACATAAAGGAGATTGATACTACATAGACAACGGAAAAAGCTGAAGGAGACGGTGGAACTCTAGAAGCATAGTCCTTTTTAGAGAAACTAGTTGGGCTTTAAGTAATGAATCTCGGGTTTTGGAGACGACGACAGTATTACAACCCCTATGCAATTTTGGATGCACTGCAAACACGGCTCTAAGCGCCTCTGTTTGCGTCGTCACGTTTGAAAGTCGTTCCCGCCATGTTATCGTTGGCGTGCACTTCGATCATAGCTGTGCTTGTATCGAGAAGAGCAGTTGAACGCGCGTCCGCTCTGCCGCAGGGCCCTTTTAGAGTTCTCGGGCAGTTTGTTATGGGCCCTTGTGGGCAAAATAGACTAATCTTTTCTCCAAGCGACTCGCCTAAGGAATTGGTTAATGGGTTCACAATTTGGAGATCTGAGACGGAGCGGACCTTTTCTTTGTAGCTCTAACAGAAGCACAACAGAGGCACAAATCTTCGAGGATACGTACCGAAGTCGCAGCATTGCATCACAACGTCAGCCCACGCACCGTAAAAGTATTCACAAATACCGACAATGTACCTGTGTCCACGAAGAATCCTTGCCAAATGGAAAAAAAAAGAAAGACAACAAGACACCACAAAGGTACGACGTAGAACCATACCTTGGTGATCATTTCCAAAGAAATGCCTGTTACAAAATGGCTCTGTGGCCGAGCGGTCTAAGGCGGCAGACTCAAGTTCTGTTATCGTAAGATGCGCGTGTTCGAATCACGCCGGAGTCATTGCCTTTTTTTTCTCCTTTTTGTCGATTACCGCTGCTGTTTTTTCAACAGGCTATGTGTCAGAGACACCCCTCATGCGTTATTCAACGCTCTCACTGCGTGAGTCAATAAGCAATTTGGCTGTCAGCTTCGAATTGAGTCATATCGTGCTTTGGAAGTTCGGTGCAGGCCAGGCTCACAACTGACAGGGCTGGGTTTCCAAGCACACAATTGTACAACAACAGCGCAAATCGGCACAAGATGGCTGTCATAGAATCATTGCTAGATACCGACTTATACAAACTCTCCATGCAAGCTGCCGTGTTCCAGCACTTCAAGGATGTTCAGGTCAAATATCTGTACAAGAACCGGACCAACCATTTGTGTCTCAACAAAGAAGCGATTGAGTGGATAAAACGCGAGATCCTGGCCTTGGGCGACTTGAGGTTCACTGAGGACGAAGTTACTTACCTTCGCAAGACATTGCCCATGATGCCAGATGATTACTTAGAGTCGTTGCGGACGTTCAAGTTGGACCCCAGATCGCAGATCACATACTACAACGACCAGAAGAACTTGGAGAATTTCCGCATCGAGATAGCTGGCGCGTGGTACGACACAATCCCCTATGAGATCCACATCTTATCGCTAGTTTCTGAGGCGTATTTCAAGTTTGTCGACACGAATTGGAACTATGATGGCCAGGAAGAGTTGGCTGCGGAGAAAACTAGACATTTGATCCTGAACGGCTGCGCTTTCAGTGAGTTTGGCACTAGGAGAAGGCGGTCTGCTGCGCTTCACGATCTCTTGGTGAAATCGATCAAGAACGCCGCGGTAGAGTTTGGCCCGGACAAGAAAGCGCTTTTTTTGGGGACCTCGAACGTCGCTCTCGCCAAGAAATACGACATAGCGCCAATTGGGACGGTGGCACACGAGTGGTTCATGGGCGTGGCGGCGATCACGCAAGACTACGTCAACGCCAACCGAGTAGCCATGGACTACTGGATCAAGACTTTCGGGCCACAGTACTGCGGGTTGGCGCTCACCGATACTTTCGGCACAGACGCGTTTCTTAAGGTGTTTGAGAAGCCGTACACCGATTACTACACCGGCGTTAGGCAGGATTCCGGTGACCCGGTGCTCTACTGCCAGAAGATCGCAGCGCACTTCAAGAACCTAGGGTACCCTGCCATGTCGAAAACCATTTGCTTCTCAGACTCGCTCAACGCAGAGAACTGTCTCAAGTATCGAGAGGCGGCTCTCGCGGCCGGCATGAAGGTGAATTTTGGCATCGGTACATTCTTCACCAATGACTTCAAATCGAGCGTTGCGCCGTACGAGAAGTCACAGCCGCTTAACATTGTGATCAAGTTGGCAGAGGTCGCCGGTGCTCCTGCAATAAAGATCAGCGACAACATAGGCAAGAATATCGGAGATCCTGCCGTCGTGAAGCTGGTCAAGGAAGCGCTTGGCTACTCTGAGAGAGAGTGGAAAGAGGGCGACGAGAAGAACCGCTGGGGGAAGAAATGAGCACGGAGTCGTTGCCGCGTAATTTTTTTGTTTTTTAGCCTACACTTTTCCTTAGGCGGCAGCTTGCAAGGCTCGAACTAGGTTATGCCCTTACAATAAATGAAATTGCAGATTATGCGTGTTTGGCGAGACTTGGGTCTGCGTTGCATTGTTATCTGAGCGGTCAGGCACACGAATGCGCACTTGTGAGCGCAACCTGATGCTCATCACCACAGTAAGTCTGCAAAAATGGCCGTAAGCTACGAGGCACTCTTGGAGACGTTGAACGCAGTAGACGGGCCAGAGCGGGGCAGGCTACAACAGGAAGCAGAGCAGCAGCTAAAAAACTGGGAACCCGAACCGGGATACCACTACCTACTACAGGGCGTGTACCTCAACCGTGAGTTACCGTTACGCGTCAGATGGATGGCAATAATATGCTTCAAGAACGGGGTGGAGAAGTACTGGAGGGCGTCCCGGCTGAATGCAATCGGCCCAGAGGAAAAACAGCAAATCCGGGGCAGGTTATTCGACTTGGTGCATGATAACAACAGCCAATTGACGATCCAGAACGCCCATGCGATCGCCCGCGTGGTGCGATTCGATTTCCCTGCCGAGTGGCCCGATTTATTCGACCGTATTAGCATGAGTTTAGAGTCGTATGTGTTTGTGGAGAGCTCGTTGACCGCCGCAAACAATATGTTGACCATCCTCAACCAGATTGTCAAATCTGTGTCCATGGTTCGCATCGGAAGAGCCCGCCACGCATTCCAAAGCAAGGCACCGCTACTTATACCACTTTTGGTCAAGCTGTACGTGAAGTTTTTCCACATGTGGACGTCCTCGCTCGACCTCACCATCATGGAGATTTGCTATATGTGCTTGAAAAACATCCGGAGAATCATCCCCGAGGGCTTTGAGCAGCCGCACAAAAACCAGGATATTGTGGAATTTCTCAAGTTGTCCATATCGCATTTGCAGTTGTTAGTCGCGGGGCACGAAAAGTACTCGTCCGACTTGCTCGAGAAGTTCGTCAAATGTTACAGCAAATTGTACGTCAACTTGATCAACAACAACCCGACAAGTTTCATCCTCATGTCCAGCTCGCAGGAGATCGTGTCCACCTTTATGTCGCTCTTGAAAAATAAGGCAGAGAACATCTACAGGAGCTCGGAAGAGGGCGACTTCTGGGAGGCGTTGGCGTTGAAAGGCATCTTGATATTGAAAAAGATGATCACGTACGTGTACAAGCAGGGAGCAGTGACTCTCAAGCAAAGAGGAGACAAAGAGGACGTCAACCGCGCAATCTCTCTATTGAAAACGCTGGTTTTCACGCCCATCGTCATCCAAGAGCTCTGTGACTTGATCATCAATTGGTACTTGCGCTTGAAGCCGTCAGATTTGGAGAGTTGGCTTTTAGAACCTGAGGAGTGGACCAACGAGGAACTCAGCTCAAGTTGGGAGTACCAGGTCCGGCCATGTGCTGAGAATTTCTATCAGGACCTAATGAAGTTTTTCAAAGACGACCTCTCAGATTTCATCTTGGGCAAGATCTCTAATGGGCTCTCGCAGAACGATTCTGTTGAAAACATTTTAGAGAAAGACGCTTCGTTATGTGCTTTTCAGCTCTCCGCAGACTCAATCGCAGATCGAGTGAAGTTTGACGACTTGCTTGTGCAAACATTCATCCCCGAGGGCTTGAGAAACGACAGAGTGGAGAATAAAATCATAAAGCGAAGAATTTGCCTCATTGTCAAGACTTGGGTTTCCATCTGTTGCTCGCGTGAGCTGAGAGTCCGTATCTGCCAGTTGTTACTTGACTTCATGCAGCAGGACAACAAGATCAACGACAAAGTGGTCCAGATCACGGCTGTACAGGCGTGGGGTGCCGTTATAAACGACTGGGACTTCAATAAGCAGGACGTGCAGCCACTTTTGAAGTCCTTGGTGTCTCTGATGCTTGCCATGTTAAGTGAGATGCTGTTCCCAGAAACGAAACTCTTTATATTGGACACCTTGGCCAACTTGTTGGACAGGTGTAATCCGCTTATTGACTCTGAAACGTTGTCAAGCATTTTGCAGATTGTTCCTGGTTACTGGGATAATTCTAGTGACGAAGGAAAAGGCGAGTTCATTCTCAAGACCTCCTTACTCAGAGTTTTGAAAAACCTAGTCATCGCTACGAACCAAAACTCGGCAGAAACGCACTTTATCACGGTTCCATTGATACAAAGCTGCTGTTCCCAGAGCTCTGAGTTTTATACTCTTCTTTCGGAGGATGGTTTCGATTTGTGGCTCGCGGTGCTTCAGTACTACCCGCCTAAAGCCGAAATCACGGAGAAGTTGGTGGAATTCTTCAGCATGGTGCAGCCTGCACTTGTCGATTCAACTGAGATCTTAACCACCATATTGTCGATTGCGAGGTCATACGCATTATTATGTCCGCAAGTATTTGACTCAGACTACGGCACAGAAATTTTCCGGGTGCTCTCAGGCTATATCCCATCCATGAGGGACGACTCGTTCGAAACCTTCATCACTTTGTTGGACATCCTCTTCCTTCTGCAGAGTGCGAACGAGTCGTTGATGGGCCGTATTATCATGAGCGGGTTGATGAATGGCATGTCGAATTACGTCTTAGACGAAAACCACAGCATTGTGCTCGCCAACAAGATCTTGATGGTGCTCTCGAGGTTGCCCTTGGGTTCGCCGGACGTGTTCTTCCAAATATTCGAACACCTATCCATAGACATTGCGAAATTTATGGACATATGGGTGTCTTACTACAAGAACAACGGCAACCCACGAAACAAGAAAGTCAACCTCTTGGCGCTTCTTTCTTTGGTCGCGAGCGCGGCACCCACCGATCGCTTCGGCCTAGCAAAGTATTTAAGCGAGGTTACCAGGAAGTGCTTTTTGTACTTGGAGGAGATCAACGAAGATACCTCTGGAAACAGCAAAGCGTACGAGGATGATTACGTGTACGGCGATGTCAACAACTACACATATTTGGACCCCGATATCTTGCCTCACGGCGAGAAGATCAGATACCAAGAGCTCCTCGACTCGAAAGATGCTGTTTACTACGTCAACTTGAGGGTGTTCGTCCGGCAGCAGTTTGAGAACTTGAGGCTCCAGACGACCGACGAGACGTTCGCCACCTTGATGTCGTTCAACGACCAGTACACCAACGAGAAGCTACAGGAGCTCATGTCATAAAAAAAAAATAGCAAAACGAAAGTCATAATAAAATAGCCTACATTAGCCTCTTTTTGTGTAGTTGACGACTCACTGTTGTGGAAGAGTGAGCAGTTGCGTGCACTATGCCGCGCTCATGCGCTCCAGGCATCACCTGTTACACCAAGCAAAGGCACCAAGGTCCTGCCCAGAGAAATGTTTGGACCCTTAAAACTGCTATTGGGAAATGGAGCAGCGGTGCGTATCCTGCGACCACCAAGCCATGTGCAAAGGAGAGGGTTTAGCTTGCGAACCCGTCTTCACCAGGCATCGCAGCAGCAAAAATCGGCACGCGAAGACAGTATCCGTCGGATGCACGAAGAACAGCAGAAAAGGATGAAATTCCGCAACAGGAGCGCAGCGTACTACACCGGGTCGGTGATCATGTTGTTCACGGGACTTTCCTGCGTCGCCGTGCCCTTCTACAGGTACCTCTGCAAGCGCACGGGCTGGGGTGGAATCCCCATCACCGATGGGCGACTTTTCACGCCCGACAAGGTGATTCCTGTGGACACAAACAAGCGCATAAGGATCTCGTTCACGTGCCAGGCGTCTGGAATACTTCCCTGGAAGTTCACGCCTCTACAGAAGGAGGTACACATCGTTCCGGGCGAAACTGCGTTGGTGTTCTACAGGGCGAAGAATATGTCGTCGGAAGACATTGTCGGCATGGCCACGTACTCGGTGACGCCCGACCACGTGGCGCCTTACTTCAACAAGATCCAGTGTTTCTGCTTCGAGGAGCAGCGGTTGGCTGCTGGCGAGGAGGTGGACATGCCGGTGTTTTTCTTCATCGACCCGGATTTCGCGAAGGACTCTGCGATGAAGAACATCGACGACGTGGTGTTGAACTACTCGTTTTTCAAGGCGTCGCACCAGGACGGCGTGTTGGCGCCTATTCCTGTGGGGCATGCTGACGTCAAGGCGACGACGTAGACGTGGGCTGCGAATGTACATACTCATCAACTAGGCCCAACAGCAAAAAATCGCTAGGCCCCGCAAATACTTCCCACCAAAATAGAGCCGATTCCTTGGGTGTAACATTAACAGGACTACCGAGCTTCTATTTCGTTCGTGTCTTTCTTATCTTTTATTTCTATTACTCGTGGACAGACACTGCTTTCTCAGTCTCGCCAGACTATGCGCACAGTGCGCGTAAGACTAGCGTGCTCAACTAAGCCGTACAACAACCCACAATGGTACGTTAAGCACACTTATACATGACAAAGCCAACTTCTAACAAACAAGCAACACGGGGTAAAGCGGATCACGTTGTCCGAGCACGCTCGGAAGACGAAGCTAGAAAAAGACCGGAGCAAAATCGCACACTACAGAGCCCTCACAGAGAAGGTGCTAAAAGCCAAGACAGAACGAGAGTACTCACCACAAACATTACAGGCGACGACCAAGCTACTCCATTTGAACCCGGAGTTCAATGCAGTGTGGAATTACAGGCGAAACATTATGCTTGGGTTGTTTGGAACGGGCGAAATTGACCGCAAAGAGACCCTCAACGGTGACCTCGCGATGTCCATGGAGATGATGAAGCGGTACCCCAAATGTTACTGGATCTGGAACCACAGGCGCTGGTGCCTCGAAGAGTTGCAGAAGACCGGTGACGCCTCGTGGGAGCGAGAGTTGGCTATTGTGCTGAAGTTGTTGCAGATGGACAGCAGAAACTTCCACGGGTGGCACTACCGGCGGTACGTGGTCAAAAACATAGAGGAACACGCGACTGCGAGCGTTGAAAGGGGGGCTGGAGAGCTCAAGACGAGCATGGGCGAGCTCCAGTACACCACGGCGGTGCTCACCAAAAGCACGGCCAACTTCAGTGCGTGGCACAACCGGACCAAGCTTATCCCCAAGATCTTCACGCTTGTGCGCGAGCTAGGGGCGTCTCTGAGCATCGAGGAGCTTGGCGCGGCGCAGTTCAGAAACCCGGAAGCGGTTTTGCGCCACGAGCTCGCGTTGGTGAAAACTGGCATGTACATGGACGCGGACGACACGTCGGTGTGGCTCTACATGCGATGGCTTTTCGGCCGCAGCGACTTTGCGGGCGCTATAGCGCATCCGGTGTTTTACGAGTTGTTGGAGCAGCAGTTGAGCGATGTTGAGGAATTGAATGCGCTCGAAAAAGACGACAGCCCCACCAATCTGGACAACGTGTGGTGCCTCAAGCTGATGATCTTTCTCCGAGCGTTGGCCAACAAGAGAGCAGGCAAACCCGTTTTGGACGACGAAATCCTAGCGAGCTTGAACCTTTTGGTCAAGCTTGATCCTTTGAGAAGAGGGCACTACTTGGACCAGATAGCCGGCGCAGCCCCGGTGATTAGTTAGCGTGTGCTACCATCTTGTACATGGGAGCGCGAGGTCGGCGAGTAAGTCATGTCGCTGAATTACTAGCGGTAAATTACACTAATATATTTAGCAAGTCCTACCACGCATCTACAGCCGCATCAGCCTCTCTGCTCTAGTCAATACGCCGTTGCTTGTACAGCTGCGAATAGCCAGGGGCCGAAGAAGATAGCGTGATGTAGGGCAGCCTAAATGGTGTGCGCAATGCACGTGAGGCTCGATTAGGAAGCTATCTCAGGTTGCCCGCGCTGGCGACGTGCCCCGCATTTCGGTTTAAGGCCACGCAGAGCCATATTTTCCTAGTTGGGAAAAGTCAATGCAGATGTCTTTCCACAACGGTACATCGTAAGCTTTGTGACGAGGACCTTAAAAGTACTTAAGTAGCGGAGCCTGATCGGCCGTAGTAATTTGCCACGTACTGGGCAGCGCTTCTTTTCTTCTTACACGTAACCGCCCACGCCTCCAGAAATGCCTTCGTCCCGTGACAAGTTCACGTTGTACTGGCTTGACGATTCCAGAGCACAGAGAATCCTATGGATGCTCGAGGTGCTCGAGCTCGACTACGAGGTCGACATTTTCCTCCGCCACCCCGAGACTTGGCGAAGCCCACCTGAGCTTTTCCAGGTCCACCCATTGGGCAAATCGCCCATATTGGAAATCCAGTTTGCCAACGGAAAGCCGCTGTTGCAGTTGGCAGAGTCGGGACTTATCGTCCAGTACCTCTTGAAGCACTACGACCCCAAAAAAATCCTCAGCGGAACCAACGAGGACGAGCAGCTCAGGGTCGACTACTACATCCACTACGCCGAGGGGACTTTGCAGCCCATATTGATGTCGATGTTGATCAACACTACCGCCAAGCGAATAGCGCCGTTCGGCACGAAGACCATAGCCAAGTTGGTCACCAAGGGCTTAAACTACGGCTACTACATCCATGAGTTCCACTTGAACCTCAAGTACTTGGACAACATGCTACGGAAAGAAGGCACTGGGTACTTTGTCGGCAACAAGTTCACCGCCGCAGACATGATGTTGACGTTCCCCATCTACGAGAACCTCTTTGACAACGAGGTTGGCGTGAAAGAGTGCTCGGGCGAGACCCAGTTGTACAAGAAGTACCCGCAATTGAGCGCGTGGTGCGACAAGTGGAGAAACGACCCGATCTATCAGCGCATCACGGCGCTAATGAAGGAGAGAGTCAAGGAGATCTACGCTGAGAAAGGGCAAAAGCGCTAGCTCTGGCACCTCCCTTGTATACCTTTAGTCACACGAAGCTCACGACATGTATTTCCAAATATATCGCACTCAGAGTGCTCGCGCACGCACGCACGCTAGCTAGCTCGCTGGCCTAATTCAACTCCAAGCCCAAAGCCTCTCTCTGGGACTTGGAGCTGGGGTCGAAGTATGGTATCTCGGCCAAGGATGTCACACGTGTACCATGTCTGGCCTCCTTGCCCTCGTGGTCCCAAACAGCGTTGTGGTTGGCGATTCTGTTGTCCCAGATGGCCGAGGTGCCGTAGTTCTCCTTTGACTTCCAGTTCCATCTCACCTGGATGTCCAAGTTCTTCTCGTAGACGTCAAACAAGTAGTTCAAGATGAGCTTGGACTCGGCCTCCAACAAGCCCACGATCCGCACCGTCATCGATCTGTTCACGAACAAGTACTTCCAGCCAGTGGCAGGGTGGGTGCGCACAATCGGGTGCTCTCTCTCGATGTGCTTTGGCCCGCCCAAGGGGTCGTCCCTGTCAATATATCTGTGGGCGGAGCGGTAGATGGCCGTTTTGCCGTCCAAGAACTTCTGCAAGGCAGGCGACAATTTGTCGTACGCGGCGTAGCCGGACGCCCACAAAGTGTCTCCGCCAACCGTTGGGATGGTGTCATTGTGCAAGTGCGTGATACCTGCGGGCTGGAACTCGTGGACCAAGTCCGCGTGCCAGTTGGAGTTACCCTTGTTGTTTTCCTTGAATGTGAGAGGAAGGCCGAAAAACTCTCTGGAGTAGTCTTGCCAGATCACCGTGATTCCTGCCAAGTTGTCTCCGTTGGCGCCGTTGGGCACTCTTGGCACTTGTGGGTGAACCTCAACTTGGCCCCAGTACTTGCCCAACTCCAATTGTTTCTGGGGTGGCAAGTCCTGGTCCTTGAAGAACACTACGACCCTCTCTGCAATCAAGAGCGCCAACTCGTCCTTCTGCTTGTCATTCAAGTCTGCAAGCTGCAAACCGACAATCTCAGTACCGATGTGCTTGGTCAAGTGGTTGACCTCCTTGGCAGCACCAAACAAAGCCTTCTTTTCGGGATCGGCGTTCTTTCCCCTTTCGATGTAAGGGTACTCTTCCGAGCGCACCTTGTACGCTTCGTCAAGGTACGTGGGGATCTCAGATCTCTCTGGGACCTTGGGGTAGCCCTTCGACAAGTCGATGCCGTGGCGCTCAAATCTCCGTCTAGCAGGCGCAGGCAACTTTTCCAACCAAGACGCGGCAGTGCCGGTCTTGACTGGTTTCTTGTAGACAGAGCTGCCAACGACGTTCAACTTTGCCAATTGGTCCACGAGGGCCGAGGCGTCTTGAGCATGGGGGGTTTCAACAGAAGCAGAGGGAGCCATTTTAGGATCGAGGGTGGTTGAAGTGAATTGTATAGTATCTGCTACAGAAAATTAACCCGTTTTATATTAAGTGTGTTGCATGGCCATTAGTAATCTTACGACCTCGCAGCAGATCCACAGTTTTGCATCCATTAACTAGTGCGTGCTGATAACCACAATTTTGGGCCGGTAGCTGTGGCGCGCGCGATAGTGTGCCACATTCGCAGCCAATTGGGCACCTGTCTGAGACTACAGATGCACAGCGATATCGGGCAGCTGGGGGAAATTTTCCAAATAGGCAAACTTTCCGGGCACATTGCGGCCTCCGCCGCATCTTTAGCTCGGGCTTTGTTCACAATGACGTGCTACTTCACTCTGCGTATAGTAGATCAATCGCCGGAAGTGCAGACGCAATCTCCGCTCCATAGTTTACGATTACCGACTAGCTATTTAGTGGGCATGCCACATGAGGCAGGGCACGTGAGGCCACGCTCAGTGCCCATAGGGTCTAGAGTGTCATTATTGCCAGGGGGCAGTGTTTTTCTCTGCCGGCTGTGATTTTCGTTGTCGCTGCATCAGTAGATGGCGCCGAGACTCTCCATCTCGTAGTCGATCCACGTTGCCATGCAGTTCTGGTCTACGTTGTGGCCGCTGTCGTCGAACTTGCCCGTCACGCACCCTACAGTGCTGTCACTGTTGGGGCAGTTTGTGTATGGCGCGTGATAATAGCCAATATCGCGGAACCAGTGGATTTTCTTCTTGTTGGCGAAAAGCGCAAGCCCGAGTGAGTGCACAGGGGCGTCGCCCCACCGCTCGTAGTAGAACTTGCCCGTGGAGTCCAAGTGCTTAAACCACTTGGAGTACGGCTCGCTGCGGTAGAAGTCCATGTCGCCGATCTCGAAGTTGGACCAGAAATGGCACGTGGAGTAGCCCTGTGCAACCCTGGCCTTCTTTGGGATTTGCTGGTTCTCCGTGATCCACTGGAACGCGCCGTTGGGGTTCACGTACTTGTAGTTATCTCCATTATTGAGGAACAGAAGCGTCTCGGGGAACAACGTCTCGATGCTCTGGTCGATGTCGTACAAGTTGATAGTGAAGCCGTAGATCTTGCCAGTGCCGGCCAAGTACTTGAACACATCGTAGTTGAGGTCGCTGAAATACTTGACGTTGGGCTCGATGCGCCAGTAGTACTTGTACTTTTGGAGCTCGGGCAAGTCGTAGAAGTAGCCCGAGTAAAACCGGCACATATTATGGTACGAACCCTTCCTCGCGTAGGCCACACGCTGCTCGTCCAAGCGGTCCATGGCTTCCCTCTCCTTTGTTTCGTCGATCGACGACGGCTTGTTCCAGATCTCCGGCGGAATGTGCACAAACTCCACCGGGGCATTTGTGAACGTCCGGATCCGCTGCTTGAACTTCTCTGAGAAGGGCTGGTCGTTGAGAAACGTGTATGGATACTGGAACTTGCTGTTGAAGTTTTTCTCGAACTGCCGCATGGTTCTCTGGATGCCCGAGATTTCGTTGCTTCGCACCAATGCGATAATGGTGGCGTTCTCGCGTTTGTACGCCAGAAGGTCTGCGGGTGGGCGTATCGAGTCTATGGCGAAGTCTTTTGGCTCGGTGATCTTCTGCCCCAACACAGTATCGTATGTTTTCTGATTTATGGCCAAGATTGTCTTCGGGTCGCCCTTTTTGTCAGGCGCAAAACGAAAGTTGACGTTTTGCGGGCTGATGACCACGGTCGAGCTGCCGGCCCTGAGCGATGTGCCGTTGAATAGCGATAGAACGCTGAGATAGCTGCTGTCTAGGAGGGTGGGGTCTACGCCAGTGTGGTATATCACGGTGATGAGTAGAAAAATCAACACCAGAAACGGCAATAGTACTTTCGCCACCAACTTAGGTAGGCGGAGCGAAAGTAACGAGATCATCCTGGAGAATATAGCAGAAGTTGATGATGTTGCTTGACGCGTAGCGGGACCCTCTAGATCTTACGCTGTACCTGCAGGACGCAAGGCTTATTGTGCTCAGGTATAGTGTAGAGAAGCGAACTGTAGGCGTACGAGGGGGCAGAACTTTTGCGGAGGGGCCCGGGGTTCTCCAAGCTCAGAGTCTCAGTCCCAATATACTAGACTGTTCGTTTTTAACTTGCTATTTTATTTTGTTCTTTGTCATTCTTCCTGCTCCGATTTTATGGGCGCCGTGCAGATGCTTATATAACTTTTGGTGCAAATCTTAACTCGCGCTGCCGGCTGTGCTCGCGCGAAGACAAGGAAAATTGTACCGCGTTCCCATCTGTGTGCACGCCAATCGGGCTATGGCTGGAGAAACTGGTGAATCAGAGAGAGTAAACTTCACATGAGGTGATCTCGCAATGCCTGCGTTTCAGATATGTACGAAATTTGCTGCATGCGAGTTTACTTGGCGTTGTTTCATTGCAGTTTCAGATCTTACAGTGGAGCATTCTGAGGCAAGGTTCTCGCGCTTCGCTCGGCCTTGCACTGTGGATTCCGGTGCGGCTGACCCAGTCGGCGCCTGGTAGTGTTTTTCAGTTGCCTTGCCAAAAAAACAAATTAAAAAAACAAAACAAAAAACAAAAAACAAAAAACAAAACAAAACAAAACAATAAAAACTGACGGGCTCTAACTGCTTGTTGTGTACTGCAGTGTATCACAGAGCAATTTCTCTCATTTTCGCCATTTTTTTTTGCATCCGGTAGACTGGCTCGCCGCCGTCGTACTGCCTTTTCGCTGGCTGCTTCGCTTCTCCAGTTTTCGCGGCCCATCTTCTCACGCACGCACAGCACACATGTTGGTCCGGGGATCCGCCAGAATTGGCCTCTCGCGCAGCCTATCGTCGCTACCGCCGCTGCGGCCGACGTTGCAAAAGTTTGTATTTCCCTCTGCTACGCACACTGTGAAAGAAATCGGTGCAGAAACGAACAGTTTGGTAACTTTGCATGGACACTTGCACAAAAAACCGCGGATCCAGGCCAAGAGAAGCTTTGTGGAGTTGAGAGACACCAACGGCGACGTCATTCAAGTCCTATTCTCCCCAAACCACACCGACCCGCGGTTCTTTGAGCTGCTCAAAAGCAGCAGCCCCGAAGACGCAGTGAGCGTGAGCGGACACGTGCAAGTCAAGAAAACTCTGGCCACAACCAACACCACGGAGTACGAGCTTGTTGTTTCGAGCTTCCAGACTCTAAACCCAGCGGGCATCGATGCCGCACGCTTGGACATGCTCAAACACGCCGACCCGGCCGAGCTCCCGCCCAAATTTCGCTTCTTGCAACTAAGAACCCCGTTCTTTCAGCATGCCTTGCGGACGCGCAGCAAGGCCGCCAATTTGATACGCAGAACCTTGACTGAGAAGCACAAATTCACCGAGATCGAGACCCCGTTGCTCTTCAAGTCGACCCCGGAAGGCGCACGCGAGTTCTTGGTGCCGACGAGGTCGCCGTCCCGCTTTTACGCACTTCCCCAATCACCCCAACAATACAAGCAAATACTTATGAGCTCGGGCTTCACTAGGTACTTCCAGCTCGCCAAGTGTTTTAGAGACGAGGATCTTCGTGCAGACAGGCAGCCTGAGTTCACGCAAGTTGACCTTGAGCTCAGTTTCATCAATAGCCGTGCGCAAGTCACATCGTTGATCGACGATGTGGTCCAAACAGTGTGGAGGGAGCTATGCCCCTTCCCGATGTACTATGTTGGCTCGGACGGAAACCTCCACGAGGTCAACGGTGGCGAAACGGGGGAAGCGTTCCAGGACTTGTCCTACATCGACGCTTTGGCGAACTATGGCATCGACAAACCCGATATGAGATCCAACTTGAGCTTCGTTGACCTTTCGCTGTTCTTCAAGCCAACAAAACGCGCCGACGACTTCCCTGTCGTCGAAGCCTGTGTGCTTAGACAAGCGTTTGCGCCTGGCGATTCTACCGCGAAGCTCAAGAAGCTCACCGACTCCATTAATTACGCAAGAAGAAAACCATACATTGTCCATATCAAGACAGAGGAAGAGGCGAAGTACTGGTACAAGGCCTTTATCGAGAAAGACGTGTTAGGATACGAATCCGGCTTCTCGGAGGGATCACTTGACAATGTGCTCCAGCTTGCACCCGGTGACGCGTTGGCGTTCTCCACCAGGGCCGTACTACCATACGAGAATCCTACCCCGCTAGGGAAATTCAGGCAGTTGGCTATCGAGCACTTCCCGCTGAAGTGGAACCGGCCTATTGTTTCGAAGAGCGGCTCGCTTGTTGAGGAGTATAATCGTAACGAAATTTTCGTCGGCTCGTGGGTGGTAGACTTCCCGTTGTTTAGCCCGAAGGAGACTAGCCCCGAAGTTAAGACTGAATTTCCCTGCTACAGCCGCAGCGAGTTGCAATCGACGCATCATCCGTTCACAATGGCCAGAAGCGAAGACTACGAGCTCTTGGCCAGTGACCCCTTGAAAGTGCACGGAGAGCATTACGACTTGGTGATAAATGGCGTGGAAGTAGGCGGCGGGTCCAGGAGAATACACGACCCTGCGCTTCAGCTCTACGTTTTCCAGAACATATTGAAGATCAAAAACCACGAGGAGCTCTTCGGGCATCTCCTCAAGGCGTTGCAACTAGGATGCCCACCCCATGCTGGCATTGCCTTAGGATTTGACCGCATGTGCGCCATGCTTATCGGCAGCACAAGCATCAGAGACGTGATTGCCTTTCCAAAAAATCAGTCCGGCTCTGACCCTGTGGTGGAGAGTCCAACTGACGTTCCAGAGGCGGTATTGCGGGAGTACCACATACAAAAACTACAACTGTAAATAAACCTTTAGCTAATGCAATGCAAATAAGAATTTTTCAATGTGCTCGTGCTCACACGAAATCAGCGATTACGTCCCCTAACTTTCATTTTCTTCGATGCTGGGGCGAGTTCTTCCCCCTTCCGCTTCTCTCTTTCTTCCTCGTATCGTTTTTGCTGGTAAAGCTTTTCCATTTTCAACTGAATTGGAGTCTTTTTCTGCTCAAGGTCTTCTGCCCCGGCTGCCTCGCCACGATATTCCTGTTCCTGTGCCTTGACCAAACATTTCCAGTCGTACTTCCTTCTCACAAACAATTCCATCGACCAGTTTTTCCACACTAATCTTCCGTAATTGCTTTCCTTGACCCTGTGCGACTCGGCCATCAACTCAGAGCCAACTCTGTCTTTGTACATCGGGAGAAGCACCGTGAAGTCCCATAGTTTATCAACAATGTGAGAACCGTAAGAGTTGCAGGCCAACTCGAAGATGTGACCAAGGAAAATGTTCAAGAACTTCTTTCTGCGAATTGTGATATCCTGAGGCTCACCCTCGGAAGCTGGCTTCACGACAAGAGCGTGCTCAACAACGTGCGAAAAGACTCCATGGAAACACATTTGCATGAATTTCTCCAGCAGAAGCGCCATGAAGTTCAACCAGACACAGACTACAAAGGAGTAGTCGTATTCCATTAACTTCTCCAAGAACAAGGCTCTCCTTCTCTCCTCAGCCGTGGGCCAATCGCCGCGCGTATTTCCCAACGTGGAGCCCGTTAACTGTAGCACATTTTCGAAAAACTCGCTGGATGTGTCGTCGCTGGGGTCCTCGACGTTGTAATTTGGTGCGAACTTGGCAAAAAACTGCTGGACAAGCTCGTCTCTTCTGTAATTATGTCTCGAAATCGAAGCTTCGATGACGGATTTTGCGAGGTCGATGTTCTGGTTCTCGGAAATCGATACTAAGTTGAAGATTTCTGGGATGATTGTGTCTAGAATGAACTCCACCTCGCCCGGCTTCAATTTGAGCAATAGCGCCTGAACAATGTACACACCCGTGGTGGAGCGTTTTGCCAACTTGAGAACCCTCTCCTTCATGTACAACTTGTAAAGTCTCTCGATGTATTTCATTCTTGTACCGTCGTTTTTGACAATGGCCTCCAAGAAGTGCGACCCAACGCTATCGGATAGAAGATACTCGACGAAAGCCTCCTCGCTGGAGTCCTTTCCGTCCTTCTCCAGTTTGAAGATCAAGTGCCAAATCGAGCGGTCTCTGTCAAAAATACCCTCCACTTGCAAGATGAGCTGAAGCACCGGAGAAGCGATCTTGTGGATAGCCAATTCTCTGGCAGTTTTACTGTCGAGGTTGGAGCCCACGGAGGAGATTATGGTCTTGAGCTCATCTTTGAACGATGGAGGAACCTGGTACGCTCGGTTGAAGTCCTCGTTATCTTTGATCTCGATCATTTTTCTTGCAATTTTCGATTTCTTCGAGCGCAAGACAGAGTTGGAGACTGTGGTGGACGGCAAGCCTTTGGCAGAAGTGATTAATACGAGGATTCTCATGACGTGGGACGCGTACGGGTGGGAGATCATCTGCGACGAGTAAGGCGAGAGCAGTGTGAGCATTTGGAGAAACATCGACTCCATAGTGGTCGAGGAGACAAAGTCTGGTTCTTCGTGGCCATCGTCAGCCTCCTCAGCATCCATTTGATAGTCATTGGCGAGCTCTTTCTCCATCAAAGCAGCAGAGCGGACGAAAAGTGTCTCTAGCACGTGCGAGGAGTACTTGTGATGAGCCAACGCAGGGAAGTGGTCCTTGAACTGGTGGAAGATGTGCTTGAGCTGCTTGTCGGAGGCATCTAACACAAGTCTCTCCATGAGCTTAGAGCAAATCTGGTTTGTGACTAACTTGAGCTCCTTCCCTCTGGCCTCCTCCAACACCGATCTGGTGAACCCTGCACGTTCTTCGTCGGTGTCAAACGCGTTGACTTTGAGGGTCGACTCAGCTTGTTTGAAGTAGTCTATCTCGTTGGAGTCCACCAAACCAAAGAATACCGTGGAGAACTCCAGGTTTGCGGTTTTCTTAGAGCCTTCTTCGGGCTCCACTTCTGCTATAGGATCATCTGAGGCGGGCGGTTGCTCACCGTTGAAGCTGTCCGATATTCTTTCCTTGAATACCGTCTGGTTGTGCCTTCTTCCTCTCTGTTTCGCCATCTTGTAGTTGTTTTCAGTGTGGAATTTTGCAACCTTAGAGTGCTGAAAATCTATGACCGAGCGATGAGGTGTGCACAATGAGTGCGCAGTGCTAATGCGGAGGCAGCTTTGCGCTGTCTCAGTGAACTACGTAGGCGAAGGCAGACAAGGAGGTACGATAGAAGCCAAAAGAAATAACGGCAATATGTGAAAACTATCTAAAAATCACACAAGGAGCGTTTTTGCGCAGCGCGCTTGAGCCACTACAACTTGGTTCTGGTGATCCCGTTTTTCCTGATCAAGTCGTCCTCAATCTCAGCGGCTTTCTTGTAGAGAGGTCTCTCGGTAATAAGCTTGTTCCACTTGGACAACGCAGGGAGCTGCGTGTGTGGGTCTTCATTGGCGCCAAACTGTCTGATCCTCTCAGGGTTGGAGTACACATTGTTGTTGATGGGGAAGTCCAAGATGAAGTCGGCTCCCGTCAACGTGTCGCCCACAAAATAGCCGCCGCCTTTCTTCTCCAACTGCTTGTTCAAGAAATCAAGCGCGATAAAGACCTTCTTGAGGTAAAATTGCTTGTTGATCTGCGACATGATGATTCTGACAATCCAGCCTGAGCCAATTGGGGCTCTCTGGATCGCGAACCAGCCCACCAAGAGAGCAACAATGTTGGGCTGCAACGTGCCCTCGGAGAAGTGCAAGTAGTAGTCGACCAAGACCTGGTCCCTCTCGGTCTTGGCGGTGAATTTTTTCTCGTTGTCGTAGTTCTTGATCAAGTACAGAATGATCAATGCGGACTCGGCCAACGTGATTGGCTCGGATTCGCCGCTTTTGTAAATTTCGGCGACTGGCGACAAGCCCAAGGGCCACACCGCTTTAAGGGCTTCCGGCGCCAAGTACTCTTTGGTTCTGTCGTAGACTTTGACCTCGTACTTGAGGCCCAACTCTTCCAAGAGCCAGACGATTCTGGAAGCTCTGGACTCCACCAAGCTGAGAGGTTAGTAAGTGGCAAATTGACAGCGGTCCTAGGTAACATACTAGTGCAATACGATTCTATCCTGAGACATGTTATTGTTTTCAGAAAATCAGTGGTTCTACGTGGGCTTGGCTGCCTTTATACTTCTAGCGCTGCATGTACCTCGGCATGTGAGAGCAGTGGCCGCAACCGCTGAGCTGCAAACAGCAATAGAGTGGGGCCGCGGCGCAGAGTTCCACCTCCATTTCCACTCAGTCTAAAGCCGCCTTCTATGCAGGTAACGTGGCTGTCTGGGCCATCCTGAGAGAATTCCGTGCCGTCTGTTGCGCAGCCGTCCGTTGCCTGGAGTGAGGCTGTCGTATAGACACAGCAAGCGTACGCGATATTGCTGATGTCACCCCAAGCACTTAGCTACAAACCCCAATTTTTAAGGGAATGCATCTACATTGGTTGGGGGAAACAGTGAAAAATATAAAACGGTGAAAACGTACTGTGTTCTCCCTAACAGTGATTTTTTTAGACTAGATGCTTGCGTCTGCGCTGTGGCCAAGTTGCGGCCTACAGAGCCTGGCACCGTGCGAAGTGGGGCCCGCGGCCAAGAGTGCGCGCTTCGCTTAGTGCGGCAGGGCCCGAGAGATGAGATGGCCGGTGCACGCAGGAAAAACGCAAAAAACCTATAGCTTTAGGCAGCGGAGGCCACACACAAAACCCCAAAAATGGCTTCGGAAAAACACATCGAGAGCTTGGTGCTAGACGCCACGCCGTTGATCACGCAGTCCGCGTCGGCGTTGCAGCAGCGCGCCGCCAGGTTCTTCACAACGCCCGGCGTACGGGCAGAGTTGAGAGATGAGCACGCCAGAAACCAGTTGCTCATCTGGGGAGACGAATTGACCGTCAGGCAGCCGAAACAGGCGTCGATAGACCGTGTGAGTGCATTTGCGAAGCTTACCGGCGACTTTTCCGTGCTCTCCATGAACGATATCCACATTATCGCCTTGGCGTACGAGTTGGAGGTAGAACAGAACGGCGACAGTTGTTTGCGCAAATACCCGGGCGAAAAGTTTGCATCGGACGAGGAGGAGACGGTACAGAAACCGAGATATACTCAGCAGAAGCGTGCCGATGCTTCTTCAAATAGCCCGGAGGCGGAGAACTCGCAGGAAGTGCAGCCCGCGAACGTCCCCGCCGTCGCCGATGACGACGACGGGTTTCAGGTTGTGACGCGTAAAAGAAACAGAAAGCCCAAACATCGCTACAACCGTCCAGAGCAAAAGGCGAGCGAAGTGGCCGCACCAACAGCAGAAAAGCAGGCCAGCCCAGAAGAGCCCAGTGTCAGCGCAGAGGACGGAAAAACCGAAAAGGAAAACACCCTCGACGAGGAATACAATGAGGAGGATGACGACGGTGACTGGATCACGCCCGGTAACCTCCAGGCAACAATCTTGAAGGACAACAACGAGTCGGTGCAGGACACGTACAAGGAGGAGCAGATCTCGGTTGCGCTTTCGACCGGCGATTTCGCGTGCCAGAACGTGTCGATGCAGTTGGGGCTCAAGCTCATGAACTACGTATCGGGAAAGCAGATCAAGCGGGTCAGAAACTACATGTACCGGTGCCACGCGTGCTTCACCATGGTGCCCATGCCAAAGTCTGGCGAGGTGAAGCACTTCTGCCCCAAGTGCGGAGGCAACACCTTGCTCAGGTGCGCAGTGTCCATCGACAGCGTGACGGGCAAAGTCACACCGCACCTCAAGAAGAACTTCCAGTGGGTCACCAAGGGCCAGGTGTACTCTATAGCTTCGCCGTTGAGCAAAAACACGAAGAAGCAGCAGGGCCGGGCGGGCTACCAGCACAACAAGGAGAACAGACACAAGAACTTGCAGGAGCCAGTGATTCTACGAGAGGACCAGAAGGAGTACGCGCAAGCGCTCAAGGACGACGCGTGGCATCGCCGCAAGAGCGAGAAGATGCTCCAGGAGTTTACGGGCGGTGGCAGCGCGGACAACTTTATTTCGCCGTTCGGCAGTTCTAGCCGCAACTCCAGTGTGCGCGTGGGACGTGGTAGGAATGCGAACGCTGTAAAGGCGAGAAGAAAGTGAGAAGAAAGTGAGAAGAAAGTGAGAAGAAAGTGAGAAGAAAGTGAGCAGAAAGTGAGCAGAAAGTGAGCAGAAAGTGAGCAGAAAGCGAGCAGAAAGTAAGAGGCACAGGGAGAGGCCGAACGAGAGAAGAGATTACCTTGAGAAAACCACTACCTTGTCATAAGATGGCGTATATCATATACATACTTGTGTAACAAAGCTACGTCTATCGTCTCTACCATGTACATTGTTCCCTTTTTCTGCGTTGTTTCTGGCCCTAGTCGTGTCGCACTGTTGTGCGGGAGCCCACTTTGCAGTCTGCCGCGCCTCAGCAGGGCATCTGCGCCAGGTGACACGATAAGAGTGTAGAGCTCACTTCTGCGCAATTAGTTTTCGATTCAGCAGGAAGCGGCGAGTGCACGCTGTTATTCCTGTTTTTTTTTTTTTTATTCTTTTTTCTTCCTTTTTTTGTCCCACCTGTTTGGGCCATTAATTTTGGCCCTCTTTTCTTCGTCCATTCTTTCTTTCCCTTCTTGTTCCTTACGCTCTACCACTTCTGCCGTTGCTGTTCCTGCGCAGCAAGCCGAGCGCTTCTGATCCAGGGACTAACTAAATCGCGGCCCAGCCTGCTCGACTCCTGCGTATGCAAGCACGGTGCTATAGCCTGCTACCGCCTATTGTGCCAGCTTTTCTATGCTGACCTCCACATAACTGCTATCTATGAACCCAAGACGCAACCACCTCAGCCATACCAGCACGACTTGCGACTGAACACAGAAGAGAAAAAGTTCCACGACCCTCGCACAGCCACACATGAGTTCGGCGCAAGCGGCTGCTACCGCCGCCTTTAAAGCTGGAACCTCCACGTCAAGCGCCACATCGAGGCCGCAGCGGCCAAAAGAGCCGCTCGGACTACGAAACGGCCGATCGAAGACCCCCGAGCTGGCCGCAGACCGAAGAAATGCGAGGTCGCCCTTGACGATCGCGACGCCGAGTGCAAAACCGGGCCGCTCTCCAGGCCAGCTAAAACGGCACTCGCCACGAATTCCGGGCAGCGTAAGAGCGTCCACGAGCTCCTTAAACGTTGCCGAAGACTCGAGGTCCTCCTCCGGCACCGCAAACACAGATTACCTCAGCGTTCCGCGGTACAGCACACCAAAAAGCACAAGTACAACAAAGAGCACAAGTACGCCAGAGAGCACAAGCACGCCCCGCTCGGGCTACTTTCTGCAGACGAGCCCCCAGGACATGCTAGACCAGGTCCGGGACTCGATAAACTCGAAATCGAAGAGCGGCGTAGCGAAGGACTCGATCCGAAAGAGCAAAATCGCACTAGACGAGTTCCGCCAGAGCTTGGATAACCGCATGAACCTCTCAAGGGCAGCAAGCGAGCGGGAGGGCTCCGGGTCGCAGCCTGGTATCGTTGTCGGCGACGGTTTCGCCGACGTTTCGCCCAACGCTCTGCAAACGAGCGTACACAACTCTGACCCGGACATGTACAATCTTCCGAACCGATCGCATTCGTCCATGGGCTCGTCGCTCTCGGACCCCCGCAACGACACGACATTGCACCCGCAGTTCTTCTCAATCGCCGATAGCGGTAGTGGCGACGCCGTGCAGAAAGCAAACTCACGCAGCGACACGCCGTCTCCAACCCCGGTCCCGCCAGCCGCGCACGCCGTAGACAGACACTTGGCCGTGGCCCCAGACAAGCCAGCGTCGCGCTCTCTCCCGCCCAGCAGCGTGAATTTGTCCAGCTCGGAGCCGTCAACTGACGCAGACACTGCCCAGGTGAAACCTGGCCGAAAACCACCCCAGAGCGACGACGTGGCACCTGAGGCTTCGGGCCTGGAGTACGAGTACGAGCACTCGCTAGCCGAGTCCAGCGAGGCAGAGGAAAGTCTGAGGGTTCCAAGCTTTCCTGGGTTTCACAAGCCCCCAGGACACAAGAGAGGCTTGTTCCAGAAGAAGAAACGAGACACCACTCTGAGGGAGCGCCGGACGCCGTCCTCTCCGATCCGGGACGAAAACGACAACGACGACGAGGCGTGGAGATCCGTGGCTCGCGGCAGCGCTCCGGTGGCGTCGCAGCACGTGAAGCTCAAAACCACAATGAGGAAACAGAGCAAGAAAAAGGAGAAGAGGATGGCCTTCAACGAGGACAAGCCCTGGAAGAACCACTACGACCTCGAGGCCATCTCGGATCTGCAGCGGAAGAGATACGAGGGCCTATGGACCAGCAACAAGGGCCTATACATGGACTTAGTCGTGACACACCTAGCAGGCTTGGATGTCGACACTGAGAAGGACCAACAGGCCGAGACCGTATCGCGAGACTTCAGCGAGATGGAGATGTCGGAAATGGCTGCGAAGCTCTCTGCGCGGTTCAACCTCAACCCCGTGGAGACAGACGAAAAAGAGCTACACGGACTCGTCAGGGTAAAAAGGCAGGATCTCATATTGGGCGCCGTGGTCAGAGAGATCTGGAAAAGAAGCAAGCTTCTGCAAGAGACGCTACTGTCGATCTGGGACCTCGTGGACTGCAGAAAAGACGGCACGTTGAACAGGGCAGAGTTTATAGTGGGGATGTGGTTGGTCGACCAGTGTCTCTACGGGCGCAAGCTTCCCAAGGCCGTCAGTAAGCTGGTGTGGTCAAGCATCGGAGGGCTTGGCATCAACGTTGTTGTGAAGAAGAAGCGCCGGTGAGTGTATCGCTCGCTACGGCGACTCCCGCGTCTATTTTTTCGCAGCGAGCGCCCATGCCTCTTTCCCCAGGGCGCCATGCACGGCGGCTGTATCCCCGCCATGCCGGATTTTCGCGCACCAGGCGTGGGAACAAAGCGCACCATCGCGAAAGCTGGGCCCACAAGCGGGCACTTCATTCTAGCATATCAATAGAGTATAGATTACACAAATTGCGACGCATCGTGAAATACAGGCGGAGCAGATAGGAACTTGTGGCCGCCACTGCTCTAATTAATTACTAGGACAAACACCCTCACATGTCTCGCCGCTCAATGAACTTAATGGACATTATCTCGCGGGAATCCAACGGTTTCCTGGCGGACCAAGGGTTCGAAGGATACCTCAACAGCGAAACCAACGGCCTTCGGCACGGCGTTACGGACGAGAAGCTACCCACGGTTCACTTTCTTCCCGCGCCCATGTCCACGCTACAAAAAGAGATGTCGGAGGCCGTGGTGCAGATGTTTGCCTCGAGCCTACGAGAGGAAATGATGCCCAAGAGACAGCGGTCGAACATCAACAGTTTGTTATCGACCGAGGACGACGACTTCATGAACGGGCATCAGGACAAGAATGCGCTCGGCCAGGCCAGAGTCAGCTCGCTCATATTTAACCTGCTTTTTACCATCTGCATGCACCCGTCGCTCACAGTAGACCACTTTATTCCTAAGGGCTTGTTGCTTCTGTCCACGACCGAGCGGATTACCAGCGTGTCAGGGAAATTAGTTTTGTTCAACAAGATCGTCGATGAGATCGTGGAGCGGTTTGACATCGAACAGCTCTCCAGGGACTATCACGTTATGGTCGTGGCCAAGAGCACGAAAGAACTAGAGTTGATCGAGGGGTTGATTCTCGGGAAAACGCTTCGCTATGTCAACGTCAGCAACGGCAAGAAGCTATTCGAGGCGCGTGCCCGCTCCAAGCGCTTCGTGAAGGACGACATTGCCGACGAGGACCCGTCCAGCGAGTTTAAGAACAAGCACCAGCATTTCATCGCCAAGCGCGCCAACAAAGAGGCCCAGAAAAGGCCAGAGGTGGTGCTACACTTGATCACTAGCAACCACTTGTACCTGTCGTACACGTCGGAGACGCAGTTTGACGTGATTTTCTCGTTCGACTCCGAGCTCGACGTCCTTAGCCCCGGCTTGGACTTGTTGCGGCTGCAGGCCAGAACGGCGTACGCGCCCGCGGCGTCCTGGCGGACGAAGGTCCCAGTGCTCATTCCCATTCCTGTGTTTTCTGTTGAGCACATTCTGCGGACAGTACAGAAACCGCACTCGACGGACCTCAACAAGTTCCACACGGAGACGGAGGCAGAATGGCGCAGACAGGTTCTCAACGTGTTTGTTGACAACCGCGATAACCTTTTCAAGGAGGGCAGCAGCGAGGACTTTTTCATGGAGCACTACGGGGCGAAAATGGGTCGCATAGGTGAGTGGCTTTTTAAGTGGAACTCCGTGCCGCCGCCGTCGTCGCTAGACCTACTTTCGCAGTTCACGGCCAAGATGGAGTCCTCCACCGCAAACGAGGTGCTACTCGCAAAGTTGGAAACGAACTTCTTGACGCGCTTGGGCAGCGGGCTCTTCGAGAGCTCCGCGGACTGGGAAAAGTCCATACAGTGGAGGTTCGAGGACGGGAAAGTCACCGACGACGAGGGCTTCAGGCGGCGGATGGCCGAGTTCTTGAACGCGCGAGTCAGCCAGATCGACACCATGAAGACGGAGGCGCTCACAGTGACAATCCCAGAGCTCAGGGAACAGGAGTCCCGTAGACAGGTGGAAATTGACGCGAACGAGGAGCGCATAGGGGAGCAGTACCGCAAGCTCCGGCGGTTGAACGAGGAGTTGACGGCCGTGGACCGGCGGTTCAACCGCGTGGAGGCGGAGAACCAGAAGTTGCAGGAATCGGTCTCCGAGAGCGAAAAGATGTATGCGCATGTGACTGAAGTCGTGACCACGAAGAGTGAGGACGAGGTGAAGAAAATCTGCGAGGAGCAGGAGTCGCTTTTGACGCAGCTCGCGAAGGAAAAGGTTGCCCTCGAACACGAAGACAAGGCGCTTCTCTCCGAGAGAGAAGCCGTGCGTGAGGAGTACCAGAGAAAGTCGACCCACGCAGTTCAGGTGACCGAGCAGCTCAAGCGGTTGAACCAGGAGAAGGCGGCGCTTTTGAAGTTGCTCGAGGGCCCGGGGATGCGTCTGCTACCGTCGCTCGCGCACAAGGACGAGCTCTCTCTCTACGAGCACAAGTTACACAGATTGAAGGAGGAAAGTGCGTTCATCAACAACCTCCTATCGCTGCGCTACGACAAGTTGGTGAAAGAGCGCACGGCACTATTGGACTCCAACACCCTGGGCTCGAGCAGCAGGCTGACGGCACGCATCAGCCGCGCGCCGACGCCGATGTGAGAGCCGACGCCGACGTGAGACCGGTTGTAATAATACAGAAAGTTGGCCCGTGTTTTGCACCCGCATAGTCGGGTGCGCGCGCACAGTTCGCATCACCATAGACTGTGCATAGCGTGCGAGCGTAGCCTGATCGTACAGCACGCTCACACTGTAGGAGGCAAGAACCTAGCAGATTCAGACCCACGACAGCGTAGCAGCAGCATTTGCGCACAACATAGCAATGCAAGCGTTCCACGAAGCGTTCCTCCGGCTGAAGTTTTTCGGCCAGCCGTATATCCCCACGGACCTCACCCAGCTCACGTACTCCTTGGATCTCCAGGCAAGACGTATATTCTACCACGTGGTGGCGGTGATGCGCGAGACGTACTTCGCCAGCGAGTTTGGAGTGTTGGAGTTGGTCAGAGACGCGATTGTTTTGCTCGTTTTGTGGCGGTTTGCCCACAATGTTGTGCGCCCGGTGCTCATCCGCGGACCCTGGAAAGCGGCCAAAGCAGCACTGCGGAAGGCACAAAAAGCGGCATATGCCGTGATTATGGCGTTGCCTCCGGTCAGGAACAAGATCGACCGAGAGTTGAAGAAGACTGTAGCGTACGTCGAGAACGAAATTATCAAAAACGACGTGGAGTTGATGCAGTTCCCGGTGCTTCCGGAGAAAGGCGTCGGTTCTTCGCTAGTAATGGCCGAGATCGACCACACGCAAGACATCCTCCGCCACAGCGACTGGAAAAACGGGCGTGTCTCGGGCGCCGTCTACCACGGGGGCGACGACTTGCTAGCGTTGCAGCTGGCGGCGTACGACAAGTACAGCATTGCGAACCAACTCCACCCGGACGTGTTTCCCGGAATACGCAAAATGGAGGCGGAAATCGTGGCCATGGTGCTTGACATTTTCAACGCACCGCCTACCGGATGTGGAACCACGGCTTCTGGCGGCACTGAGTCGCTCATGCTTGCTGCGTTGGCCGCGCGGGAGCACGGCCGGAAATATAAAGGCATTACCAGGCCCGAGGTGGTAGCGCCCGTGACGATCCACGCAGGGATCGAGAAGGCGTGCTTCTACTTTGGCATGGAACTCCACAAGGTCGACGTGGACCCCGTGACGTATCAGGTGGACTTGAAGAAAGTGAAGAAAATGATTAGCAAGAACACCGTTTTGCTTGTGGGCTCGGCGCCCAACTTCCCGCACGGGATTATCGACGACATCGAGGGGCTCTCGCAGCTAGCGCTCAGGTACAAGATCCCGCTACACGTTGACGCGTGCCTAGGGTCGTTTATTGTGACGTTTTTGGAGCGCAGTAAGGTGCACGGCGACCGAGAGATCCCGCTCTTCGACTTCCGCGTGCCGGGGGTCACGTCGATCTCGTGCGACACGCATAAGTACGGTTTTGCGCCCAAGGGCTCCTCTGTGATCATGTACCGGGACCCCAAGCTCAGAGAGTGCCAGTACTACGTGCTGAGCGACTGGACGGGCGGCATGTACGGGTCGCCCACATTTGCCGGGTCGCGGCCGGGCGCACTTATGGCCGGGTGCTGGGCCACCTTGGTTAACATTGGAAAGGACGGCTACAGTAACTCCTGCTTCGAGATTGTGTCCGCTGCAGTCAAGGTTAGGCGGGCCATCGAGACCGAGCCGGATCTCAGCACACACCTCGAGGTCATTGGAGACCCGATCGCGTGTGTGCTCGCATTCCAGGTGCGAGACTCGAGCCACATGAATATCTACCAAATCGGGGACGCGATGCTGAAGAAAGGCTGGCACTTGTCTTCGTTGCAGAACCCAGCCGCGTTGCACTTTGCGTTTACCCGTCTCTCCGTGCCGTCGGCCGACGACTTGGTGCTTGACTTGGTAGAGACCGTGCAAGCTCAGGTCAACGCAAAGGATTTACCGAAGAGCGAGACTGCTGCGTTGTATGGAGTAGCAGGCAATGTCACGACGGCGGGGGTGGCCGACCGTGTTATTGTAGCGTTTTTGGACGCTATGTACAAACTCACGCCGGGGTCAGACGATTAAGGGCTGCTAGAGAAAGAAGAGAGAAGTGCTAAAACACAGAAAAGAGCAAAATGAGAGAAACAAAAGAAAAGAAAAGAAAGAGAGAGAGAGAGAGAGAGAGAGAGGAAGACAAGTGTAAACCTTGTTTGGCCGCACGTTCTCTTATATACTACGATAAAAAATATGAATGCGCTGTCCTGTCATACATACTCCAGAGTGCGCTTTCGCACCTCGGAGAAGGTGCCGCGAAACTGATAGAGCCGCACCCACCTTATCTATTGATAACAAACACCGACAACCAAAAATCTCAGAACCACTCATGTCCGCCTGCAAAGCAACCGGGCTCTCGGAGTTTTTCAGCACGGTGTCGCTTCTAAGCTGGATCTGCGCGCAGCTCCCGCAAATAATCACCAACTACAGAGCCAAGTCCGCAGAAGGCATCTCGCTACTGTTTCTTCTACTATGGTTCATGGGGGACTTCCTCAGCTTCACAAGCTGCCTCCTCAATGACGCGGCGCTCAAGTTCCAGATATACCTAAGCTTGTTCTTCATCGCCAACGACGTAACGCTATGCTACCAGTACTATTACTACAATAGCGTGTACCCTCGAACGCACTTTATGGCTGTCTCGCGGACGCAGGAAGAGCCCGAATCTTCGAGCCACACGGCAGAGCTCCACCAGCAAACGAGCGCCATACACATACGGCAGCATGTGTTCGGCTCGAAAGCCGTTTCTCCGGTACAAAACCATGGCGAACACCACACTTCTGTTCCGACTGCTACGCCAACGTCCAGTTTATCCTCGTCAGAGGGCAAGGGCGCCTCGGCATTCGGGTCTATGGACAGCTCTCCGCGAGTGGGCAAGATTGCTGCCTCTGGGGCCGTTTTGAATGCGACTTTTGCGAATGCGTTGCCCAGCGAGCCGTTCTCCGTAGCTCTGACTGGAAACTTCAAAGAGGCACTTGCCCTCTTGCTAGCATGGGCGTGTACTTGTGTGTATGTGAGCTCGAGGTGCCCGCAGCTCTACAAAAACTACTTGCGGAAGTCTGTGGAGGGCATTTCTCCACTACTATTCAGTGCTGCGCTCATTGGGAACCTTACATACACCTTCTCGATCTTGACAAGCTGCGAGTTTGTCTCGTCAGACAGAAAAGTGGAGTTTTTCTGGAAACAGCTTCCCTACATCTTGGGAAGTTCCGGCACGGTGGTGTTTGACGCGGCGTATTTCTACCAGCGACACATCTACCGGGGGGCGAAGCGCGAGGCCAACGTTGGGCTCGAGCAGTGGCAGGGCAACTCCGACTTCTCATAGCAGCATAAAACATGTGCATAAATCAGAGACTTTGGCGCGGTACAATCACCCTTCCCTCCCTAGAGGCACAGGCAATACAACTGCAGACCATTGCGAAGAGTAGTAGAAATAGATAAAAGTAACGGCGCACATTCTTTCCTGTGGCTTTAGGAGGCAACCCAAGCAACTGTAGGCGATTGCTTGTTAGTTTTAATAAGCATGCCTGACGTTTTTCTCTCACATGTTCGCTATCGGACCAACCCAGCTGCGCAGTTTTGCACCTATCCAGTTCCTGCGCTACTTCGCGGTGCGAGAGTGAAAAGTCGCCTTAAACTTGCAGCACTCAGAGGAAAAACCACCAGGCCACCAGCATTGCCCAAAACGCCCTCTTTTCACACGACGGTCCAATGGAAACGCTCTGAATCACGTACATTATCCTGCTGCATTTTACCACGCCCACACGATGTTTTCCCGGCATTTGTATCGCCCGGTCAATGCAAGCCGACATCACACGACAAGCATAGCTAACCCGAGCCTAAAAAACAACGTATTTTCCCAACGCCAGCTCCCGGTGAATATTTTAGAGCTTCAGCCCGACACATATCCAAACCCCCTCTACAGCTTTGAAAAACTGCAGCTTCTCGCTCTCACGCCGAGAGAGCTCTCGCATCTTGCGTCTCTACCGGTGATGAACCTCAATGAGACCAACCGCTTCTGCCACAACGTCATCGAGATCGTGCGTGAGAACCTCGTGAAAGACACTAAGCTCGCGGCGACCTTCGTCCGTCTTTCGGAAAACAGCGCTGTGCACGACTTGGTGTTCGACGCCCTACGTTCTGCCTTTGCCTCAGACAAGCTCCGAGCTTCATTGCTTGCATTTATGGAAGACCCCACCGCTGCCAGTTGCCGAAACTTGATCAGGGCCAACTTGGGACAGATTTTAAATAGCGCCGAGAGCTCCTCGGCAGAGTCCCTCCAGATGGCGTTGGGCTACTTGAAGAGACTAGCCCTCACGGGAAAGACAAACCCTGTGCCAATATACCTAGACCATAGCACCCTGGAGAAGTTGTGCAAGACGTTGACACACACGCAAGAGCAGGAACTCTTTGCATCCATGGTCAACACGAACTTGAGGTTCCGAAGCTACTCGCACTTCGAGGCTTTGCGCAGCTCCCTCGCCAAAGGTTCTACTTTGGGCAGTCTAGTGGCCCGCACAGGCTTGTTGGACGCAAAGTGGCACGACACAGAGAAGTTCGCCTACACCGACGACCAGAAGCAAAAAATGGTGTACTTCTTCTCCTTGCAAGATTTCTCAACCTACATGAATCAAGCGTTGAAGACGAAAGACGTGTCCAACGCCAACTTGTATCTTGAGCTTCTCGTCAGCAAGTTTGAGGCAACCGCGAAGCCCGAACACCTACAGGTGGTGTTAGATGCCATGCTCTCTCACTCCATGGTTTTCAAGGGCCCAAAAGAGTGCATCAAGTTCCTTCAGTACATCTTGGACTCAGGTATGGCAGTTCTTCCGGCAACATTGCTCCGGGTGCTCACTGCTTTGCGCAGCGACTCCTTCCACAATGAGGCGCTACTCTTGATCAATTACCTACACAATGAGAAGTTGACAGAAACCCAGCGCGCCACATTGGTGGCGGAAACTATAAAGGTCATTTGCTCGAAGTTTGCAGACCACCCTAAAGTGGCGGCTGGGTACTTTGCCTCTCTCTTCTGCGACGATGCTGACAGCGCGCTCCACGTGTTGAAGGACTTGTTTCTCTTGGACTTGATCTACGGGCAGGATTCTGTCCTGGCTCTGTTTGACATAATAGAGCGCGCCGACATCCACGCTGACTTGAAAAATTCGAGGTTTAGCCATGCGAGTTTGAGAGAGATGTACAAAATCACTCTCCGCAACTTGCCCAAGCCACGGAGGTCCAGTCCTGTTCTTATGCGCAAGCTCTACGATGAATACAGGACGAAGATCGACCAGGCAACGACGGCCAAAGACGTCACGAGCGTCTTTTATCACAAAAATATTGACGAGAGTATTGTTGCGCTTTTCTTGGACCACCTTTTGCGAGTCGACCCGGACTCGCGCAACGACATGAACCTCTTGCGTGATAACATGAGGTACCAGGTTGCCAAGTCTATTTTTACTGACTTCATGGCCCTTGTGAGCCTGGAAAGTTTTGTGAGACCTTACCTCTTGGATCTAGTCATCAGCTCTGCACTACTCAAGCACCATGACGTCAAGTTTGCAATCGAGGTCTTCAAGCACGGCAGAAACTGTGGCTTGAAGGTTACATTCAACCAGGTTTACCCCTTCATCATGCACCACTACTCGAAGGGAGAGACTGGCGAGGCCCAGCAGTGGTACGACTTGTTGGTGCAGAGTGGGGCGAAGGCAAAATCTGTCGCTGCAGAGCAGGTGTTTGCCATTGCCAAGCGGCACAACTGGCCTGTGAAAGGAACGTTTTACGTGAACTCAGCTAAGCGCAAAAACCGAGCAAACCGGCTTGAGTTGCAGAGGCTCAAAGCAGATGCTTTTGCTGCGTTGGAGGAGGAGAATGGCAAGCCTGAGACTATCCATGCTCTGAAAATCGACCTAAACTACGAGCTTGAAAACGTTTTGCACAGAATTGCAAGGAGCCGAGACACAAACTGAGGATGCATTTATAGATAATGATACGGAAACAGATTCATGGGTCTGGCGCGGCGTAGTACAGATGGGCGCGCGATTGTCGCACCGCGAAGTCGGTCTTCTGGCGTGCTCGATGGTGTTTACAAAAGTTCCGCATACGGTAACAATATAACATACTGATGCATCAATTTAGGTGCTTGGAGAAAAGCAAGCACTACACCTGATACCGTCTCAGCAAGGATTGTGGACCACTACATTTTGGAGTCACTAAAATAAATACTGCCCGGTTTTTTTCCCCTTCCGCTTCCAGCTAACAGCCGTCCTCTACTAGATAAACAGCTGCAAACTACCTGAATAAGCAGGGGTACATTACGTCAATATATCCGCCTACAACCCATGGAGAAATCCACGACCTAGTAAATGATTGGTGGCGCAAACAACAACGTGAATGGAGGGACACACTCGTCGTCATCCCCCTTCCGACTGCGCAGAAACCCAGCAAGACAAAGTGACCAACATACCCCAGAACCCGGCGAGCAGCATTCCGTCCAGATGCACGGAATCTCCAAAAGCTCAGACGAAATGGCGGTAGCGCCGGCAGAAATTGACATAGAATACCAGTTCGATCTCATAGCGAAGAATGTCCAGGAGACAATGCAGCAGATTATGTTGATATGCAAAGAAATCGGCTATCTGGGCCCAGAAGTGTCAGAAAAACAGGCAGAGATATTTGTGGCGGTGAATGACACGATAGCATCCTTCACTACTACGTTGCAGCGTGAGAAGAATAGTATTGGCAACGAGTGCGAGTGGCTAAGACAACAGATCAGGGTCATCCTCGCCATGCTAAACGATAACACAGGTGAGAAGACTCTTTCGCTTTCCAAACGGGGTATCACGTTCAACGACGAGCAAATGCTTGCTGAAGGAAGCAAAGAAGACATTTATCAGCAAATGAGCAGATTCAGAAGCCGCTCGGACTCCTTTCTGCTATCTACAAGTGGCTCCAATTCCCTTTTTCTTGAGAAAGCGCTTCCCGGGCTCACCTACCAGAATCCTTCCGCCTCCAACTCCGCTTCGTTCAATACGTCCAGCGATGAGAGCGGTGTACGCCTAGATCACATGCCAGACGATTTTTCCAGCGATGTCATTTCTGTGGAGAGGCAATTCGAGTATATGACGAGCAGAAAGCCCGAATTTTCCTTGCTACAGCTCAAGACAAGGCTCAACTCCGTGTTTTTGGAGGTACTAAAAGCTTTTATGAAGATTTTCCGGAGATTTAACGAAGCAAACCGCATATTCTGGGAAAACGTCGAGAGCATTACCGACAATTGGACTCCAGATCCCAGCTGCTTCCTCCTAAACCAAATTCCATCCAAAGCCGATGCAGAAATGCACCACACGTTGATTGAGGAATTTGACGAAGTGCTTCAACATTTGAAGTTGACCAAAAAGAATTACAAGCCCGAGTCAGGATTTGGGATGAAAGATACCGTCACTGACGAGTACGCATTCATCATCTCGAGCCCATGTAAAAGACGGCACTCTCTGGAGCAGAAACTGGGACTCAAAGACAACAATAACATGGAGAGACTACGAGACGTCAACTACAAGATCGTTCACGCCATCAGAAACCTAAAGGTGACAAAAATCACATCCGAAGTAGTCTCCTCTTTGAAGGCAGAGGTGGACCGCACTGAGAACAGCATATCGGAGAGAATCGCCGAGATGAAGAATTCCATAAACACCTGTCTAGATTTGATTGCAAGCCTCTCTTTATCTGAGCTGGACTTCATCACCATTCAGAAAATGCAGGACCACTCAGATGGTGTCGACAGATCAAGCATGTCAAACGAGGGCTACCTCGATGTTGACACTCTTCGGTTCATAGAAACGAACCCCAGGGAATTCGGGTTGATGGACCAGCACTTGCGCTTTCTAACAAGAATCAACCAAAACTTGCAAGCTTTGAAAGATTCCAAGCAAAAGAAATGGGACCACTGCTCTCGTGCGTGCTTGGACCTCTGGGAGAAGCTCGGTGAGAACAAAGACTATACTGAGAGGTTCCTTGAGGCGAACTCCACGTTGACGGACAAGTCACTCGCAAACCTCAAGATGGAGTTGAAAAGATTGTACTTGAAGCGCTCGGAGTTTGTTGACAGCTTCATCGTGGATGCCCAACGGCAAATCTCAGAACTTCACCACAAGCTTCTCTATTCGGAAGCACGCGCCCGAGAGTTCAAGTACATTGATTTTGATGCCAACGAAGACTTCGAAGACAAGGAGCAAGTCTTGAATGACCACGAGATGGAGATCGCCAAGCTCAAGGCAGAATACTCCTTGAAGGAGCCTGTATTATCGCTCTATTCACAATTGAAAGAGTTGCTTGATGATCAGAAATTCCTTGTGGAGTCTTCGAAAGATTCGTCGAGATTACTCAGCAAAAATTCTTGCAAGATTTTGCTTAATGAAGAAAAGATCAGGAAACGTATCAACAAAAACTTGCCCCGTGTCCTTGAAAGCTTGAAGAGAGAGATCATTGAATACAACAACCTGCTGATTTCGCGGGGTGAACGCCCAATTTGTGCTGGTGACCAAGACTTGTTTGAGAAAGTTTTGGTCATAGAGGCCGAATTGAGTAGCCAGGGTATCAAGCAAAGTAGAGCAAGGCCGGCGTCTCCAAATAAGATACGAGGCACCTTCCTGGGCCGGGCGAGGTCCCCAGTGAAAACCACGTCGCCTTCCAAAGTCATAAAGGATAGGTGGCCAAATACGTCCACTCGAACGTCGGGCACTAATCAAGTCATAGATCCTGTTACGAGGAGATTCAAATCGGGCGCTACCAACCGCTCTCCAGTTCTCACCCGGGCAGCACCGAAGGCTTCTCACAAATTTGAATCTGTTGATTTGAAACCATTGAACTCGCCATTGAATCCAAGAAACGAGATCATAGTCGATAATCATTCGCCAGGTAGAGCCAGCGAAAACAGCTCATTATATTCGATATGCTCCAGACTCTCTCCTGAGCGGGTTTCCCAGGAGGAGAACCGAACCAATCGTCTTAGAGCATTGTCTACGAAGATTCAAACCGTTGTCAGCCTGCTGGACGATGCTGACAAGGAGAATTACCGGCACGACCGGAAGATGAACGAGTCGCCCGGGAAAACGCCCACATCTGCAGACGGGTTGGAGCACGAACAATCCCGCCTAGGCGACGAGAGCCTTGCTAACTCTACGATAAACGATGTCGACTACCAGTTGTGGAGAGATGGGAGGATTAAACAGATGAACGGGGAGAGATAGCGTGGAGTAATTTGTATTATGTATCGTGTGCGAGAAATGTATTATATGTATCATTACAGCTCCGAACTGAAAGTGGAACGAACGCGATTGGCGGTTAGTACCCCACCACGCGGTTCTTCTTCGCGGCCTTTTTGTTCTTTTTGTTGTGCTTCTTACCACTACCTCCCTCCATTTGGTTATGGTGGAACGCAGGGTTCATCTTCGCTTGCACGTCATTCATTTTAAAGAACTCTTTATCGAGGTCGTCTGCCGCGCTCTCTAACGCAGCTTGTCTCCCACCGTAGAAGCGAGTAGTTGCACCCGCAGCTCCGTCGCCCGAGGTCTTTCTATTTGCATCCTCTGAGATGTGCATCGAAAAACTGAGCTTGCTCAAATCGCTCGACAAGTCGAAATCCTCTGCGCTGATGTTTTTGGCCGCCAATGCTGCGAGGAGCTGCTGTCTCCTACCCTCTGGTAAAGATTGCAACGTGTATATGTCCTTGTTGAAGCTTCTCGACTCCTCCAAGGTAGGCATATCCCATGTACCGTCGTCTAGCTGCTTGGGAGGCGGATTGATATAGAGTAGCTTCCCGTTCACGTAGTCCTTCAATATGTAACGGGAGGCTCTTGACTCGTCGGCACTTCCAAAACCTTGCGTCATGTAGCCTCTTGCTCTGGCGTAGGCGTTGAGGAGCTCTCTGGCTGTGGGATACTCGCCGTTACCACCGTCTTTCTTGCTCTGGATGGGAATATGTATGCCATATACTGCCTCAAGATAGAACTTGGGTATCCTTTGGCACACCAAGGACACCGGCGGGATGTGCTCACGCAACTGGTCAATTGGAAGGACACCGTTACACACCAACTCGCCGTTTGAAAATGCAAAGTTTGGGAAAACCAAACCGGGGCAGTCGCACAACACCACGTCGGGCGACAAAAGGATAGTTTGGAAATGCTTGGTCTTTCCTGGGGTGGCGGAGACAGACACTTTCTTGGAGCCAACAAGCGCGTTGATAGTGGACGACTTACCCACGTTCGGGTATCCCACCAAACCTATCTGTAGCTTTCTGTCTGGGTATTCCTCGGACAGCTCGATTTTGGGGGCAGAAGCCATGAACAAGTCCTCCAACTCTTCGATTTTCAAGACGCGAATATCCTCCAGCTCGTCCTCGGAAGCCTCCTTGCCGGACTCTTCGGCATGGCTGGAGTCCCTTTCCAACGTCTGCTGCTCTTCTAGCTCCTTCTCCAAGAGCGCATTGGCATTTGCAGCGGAGAAAAAGACGTAGTTGATGTTTTTGGCCTTGAAGTAGTTTGCCCACTCGATCCGCTGCGCTCTCGTCAACAAATCGGCCTTGTTGACCAAAAGCAAGTTGTTTTTTGCCCGGCCCTCTTCCGGTCTGCTCGAGCTGCTGACGTATTTCTCTAAGTCCACCGAGCGAAAAGCTAACGGGCTTCGAGCATCCACAATTTGCACGACAAGGTCGCATCTCTCGACGACTCTCCACAACTGACGCCACACTTCGAGGTTCCTCTCGAACGGCGTCAACAACAAATGATTATCTTCCGTTAAGGCGGCCAACTGCCGTCTCCACTCCAAGAAGGCAAGGTTTTCTTGGCGCTCGATCTGGAACTTCAGCTGCTCTTTGTGCCACTGTGGTCTTTTTGGGATGACCAACTCGTTTACGAAGAGTTGGTGCCTCTTCCGGATCTCGTTGGTCTCTTCCTCCGAGAGCAACCCGCTCTGGTTGACCAAAGAGGTGTTTCCCACTTTGATGATTTTCACTTGGTGCACTTTCTCTGCGGTGAAATCATGGTCGGCCATCTCCGCAGTGCTCAAGAACTCATCCAAGGGATTTTCCTGGGTGACGGACCTCAACTTGACCCACCCAGCTTCTTTTTTGTCGGTGGTGAATCTCATTTCCCCATCGGGCAAGTACTCTATGGCGTTTTCCTTGGACCGCTGGTTGGCGATCGTCCTGCCCAAACCAATGAGGTTTTTGTTCTTGTGGTGTACAGGCTTGGGGCCCTTAGGAGCTTTCCACTTCTTCGGCTCGGGATGCAACGCACCTTTGTTTTCGCTCATGACTCGTGGGTGAAAATACGGTTACTAATGTATGAGACTTTTGGTTGCGGGCGCGAGATGGCGATGAGACTACGCAGGCCACGAAAAACAAGGCTACCAAGAAAGCTACAGGCGCGACTCGACGGGGCAGATAACTGCGTACACCAAAAGCCATGTGCCACTGAAAAACGGAGAGAGTGGTAGAAATGGTAGGATAAAAAGAAGTGAAATGAAATTGGGAGGTGTGTGCTCTGGATACCTGAAACGAGGTAGACAGCCCTATCCATGGTTGAATGAGTGAGAAAGCTGAGAAAGCTGTCTCACTTTTACACTCGCGGGCCTCTCATTGTTGCTGCAAGTGAAGCGTGCGCTCAAACCAGGTAGCTTTACCGTGCAAGACTCGAGAGGCACGAACTTTCAAATCTGTTGACTATATTTGCTCGTACTACGGCTATATTACTGAGAAGTTCGATCTGTGCCAAAGCCGAAACGCGGTATCTGAAATTTTTGGCTGCAACAGATGGGACAGAGTTCAAAGTCTAAGAGTTCAGCGGGTCAATCACCATACTCTAGAGAAAAAATCGACCATAAAGTGTTCAACTGTGAGCGGCACTGGTGTCACACTGGATAGGGTGCACTCCTCCGTGGCTGTCAATCCGAATAATTCCAACTTGGCGTCATACACTTCCAAACACTTGTTGCAGGTGTAAGTATAGTTTCTGCCAAGCTCCGTCGGGCAATCTTCGAAGCAGCAGTCATAGTCAACAAAAACATTTTGACAAGCGTCCGCTATTCTTTTGTCGGATTCACCTTTAATTTATGGCTCTGGGATTGCATGCCCTCATTGAGTGCTTTCGTTCACAACATTGCCGTAATTTTTGCTCAACCCGGCGGATCCACGACGCTATCTAATTTCTCAGAGTAGGTGACCTGAGGGCGTTGCGTGGTACACACACGTAGCTCAAAAAAAGATTTCCCTTAATATCTTCTGCTGCTCAAAGATGACGTAGCATCGTGTCCCCGGTGGTCTTAGTGGTGTCTAAAGCAAATAAGATCATTGTGTGCAAATACGGCAGCTCGGGACAAACAATGGTGCAAGTTCCCACCCTCATTAACACTGTACCCAAAGATGACATCCTCTTTTGGCGGCTGCCGATTGTAATTTACACTCAGGGCAATATTACGGAGCATCTGTGAGAAGTATGGGCATTTAAGGCAATTTAGCTTTTGATTTGCTATAGAAAACAATACTTGGCCCGAAACGTAAAATACTAGCGACATCCGGGTCTTCGATGTTGCTTCAGGAGTTCGGTACACGCGTTGAATATACGGTCTCGTACTGGGCACCAGGCAGTTCTTAAGTCGTTGTGCGACTGATAAATGAGGTGTAAGAAAATGTTGTTCTCCTTGATCTGCTTGTGCACGCCGCGAGTTATCGTGTCATATAAATCGACAAATTGTTCCGCCTCGCTCAAAACCTCTTCTACTGGTTGTATCATCAATCTCTGTCGGAGGGCAACCAACCGTTCAGCGGCTACACCGATGCTCTGTAACAAACTGGAAGCACTCGCTCTGTCAAGTTCCGCCATATCCATGTAACGTTCCAGATTCTCGAGTTCAGCAACTGGGTCACTCTCTTGCTCATTTGTCTCTGCTGATGCCTGAGCAGCAGTCTCTTCCACAAGAACACCATTGAGCATCGGGCTATTTCTCCTGGATAGAATAATCGAAGATTCAGTTCCCGGTTGCGCACCGTAACAGTTTATGGGCATGGCGGCTGCCAACAGAGCGATTCCAAATGCAAAGAAGGTAGTGAATTTCATTCCAGAGCAAACAAGTTGTAAAAATTGAACAGGACAAGAGGAAGAATAGAAGGGGTTAATAAAGCACGTGCTATGAAGCTTCTCCATAAAAGAACGGGACGAACGTCAACCGTATCGAGCTACATGGAGTGAATTGCCGCATATAGAATTGTCGAGTCGGTATTCTAAACAAATGAGACGATATTTTCGGGTACAGAAGTCGAACTGAAACTCGGTCATACATTCATACAATGACGCGCGTCTCAGTCTTCCTCGTCGCTGTACGCAAGTTCCATCACCTCTTCTGCTGAAACTCAGTCTTGGCTTACGCCTCATGTCATGGACCAACTATGCAGCAGAGTGAACAAAGCGTAAGCTTACTGAAATTGGTAGTTCCGTTGATCTGTTGTATGCATTTTAACGCGTGGGCTGCAAAATATAAAGCTAAAACATAAATGACACCGCCATCACGATCAATTCACGGGTAAGGGATACCAAGAGCTGAAAGCTTTGCCCGTTCCTTATCCTTGAGTTCAAGCAATAAGTTCCACTCTTTTTCCATTTCCATACGCGCTGCATCCGCTTGGCTTGCTTGAGCGGGATCGCTCTTTTGGGCGATATAATGCTCCGCGACTAACCTTGTGTACTCTTTCTGACATCTGTCTATCTCCCGCAACAGAACTCTTGGACTCAGTAACAGTCTCAATATCTCGTTTCTAGAAGCAAGAATGGTGGCAAGCCTATTCATCTCTTTGCGTAATTTCTCAATATAGAGGTCAGATTTGGACTCTTCTGAACCCAACACCCCAAATGACTTAGGGAACAGCACTGGGCCGGGAGACTTAAAGGCAAATGACGGAGTACGGCGGTGTCCTGGTTGATTGCCGTCGTCGTTCATTGGCATGGCAGCCACCAACAGAAAGACTCCAAGAACTGAGAAGATTGTGAGTTTCATTGTAGTGAATGGGGATATCGATAAGTGGAAGAAAAGGAAGAAGAAAGGGCATGTTTATATAAAACGCCGACGCTTTTGTTTTACGTTGTCATTTGAATACGTGGCACGTTAAGCCGAGACTGGCATGGAACTTCATGATGTACGATTTCGATACGGCCGCCATGGCAGCGCATATTTCCATTGCGTTTAGAATTTTCGACCCAAAAGGGGACTTCCGATTGCGTTTGAATGCGAGCGAGTTGTAGTCACGGTCACTACTGCGTTCAGAAACAATGCCCTCCTCCGGGCGTTGCCTAACCGTCAATTCTGCGAGAGTCCACTCGTGCACAACAAACAGGATATGTGTGAGGGCTCACTCGTCTGCCGGTCAAGTCGTTACTTCATTAACATCTAGGTAGACACAGGCGTGCAATATATCTACTCCAACCATAGACAGCTTCGGCACCGGGACCAGCGCTTGTGGAGAAAAGGCAGAGGAAACAAGACAAAACGGCGGATACGGCAAGAGAGGGGAACGGTGGCACGGCTTAGCTGAAAGAGAGCTTGGAGCTGCGCAAAGGTTTGCAATCGGGTCATACATGAGATTTGTATATTAACGCGCCATGTATAGTTCACTTGAAATGTCTTAATTACGTGACTTCCGTAATGGTTTGCTGCATGAATCGTCCGTGTCCCGGTGGAGAACAGCTCGAAAGAAGTATGCATGCGACGGAAATTTCTCTTGGTGGACACCCTCTCTATATTAGAAGGAATGCAACCAATAGCTCGGTGATTTGCAAAGATGTCTAACGTGGACCAAGGCTCTTTGGCCTGGGTTCTATCTCTGGCAACAGCGTAATTAAGTTCCCTTCCCAAGACAAGTCGCCGAACTGTAGAAAACCCAGGCTATAGTCTGTTTTTATTTTTTTTTTTTTTTTTTTTTTTTTTTTTGCATACTTCTTCGTTCTCCTTGTTCTACTCTTATTTAAGCGTGTAGACCGTTTCAAAAATATATTTGAATATGCTACCTCGACTACGTTGACATACTGACTTCAGGGGTCGGCTTTGCATGCTTTATCTCTTCCAACAAATTTTGTCCAGCCTCAATCATATCTGAAGCCGAACCGGTAGAGATAAGGTCGATGAACGGGTTTTCGTCATATTTGAAAGATTTGTTGTGGGCAACAACGTCCAGAATAGTTTCAAAGATTGCGTCGGCGGTGGTCTGAAATTCAGGTTTCCAGCCCTGCTCGCGAATCTTCGCAGTTAACTGTTGAGCCTGCTCTTGCGTTGCCACGACTGTCGGACGAAATTGCCACGCGTAAGCACGCTGTTTTTTTAATATTTCAGTAATTGTCCTCCTGCTTGGCAGAGGCGTACTAGAGGCTTCGGATGGCGTTGCGACGGCCTTTGCATACTTTATCTCTTGTAACAAATCTTCTCTAGCATCAGTTAAACGTGAAGTCGTATGCTTGAGAAGGTCGGTGAATAAATTGTTTTGCCCTTTTTCAGAAGACTTGTGTTGGGCAACAATGTCCAGAATTGTTTTAAGGATTGCGTCGGCAGTGCTCTGAAACTCAGGTTTCCACCCCTGCACGCGAATCTCCGCAGTTAACTGTTCAGCCCGGTCATGCGTTGCCACGATTGTCTTACGAAATTCCAACGCGTAAGCACGCTGTTCTTTCGGTACTTGAGTACTTGGCCTGGTTGGCAGAGGCGTACTGGAGGCATCGGATGGCGTTGCGATGACCTCAGATGCCGCTTCTGCCTTACTCGCTGCCTCAGCTGCCTCTGTCACCGCTGCACTAGAGGTCACCGACGATGGCGGATAGGTGGGGCTGGCAGCGGCCCACGAGCTGAAAGCTGTTGCTAAGACACAAACTCTAGTGAATTTCATAGTTGGCTGTAGACGAATTGTTCTATTATCTGTTTTTTTTTTTCTTTTACTGTTCAGAAAACACAACGATAGCGGGTCGCTTTTAAGTACTTGAGCACTTCGTCCCCCCAGGTGTATTTTTCCACGGCAATCCTACACATTCAATGTTGGATGATGTCGCAATTGTCGTCTATGTCCCGCCAAGAATATGAGCCGATGGTTGCCAACAAATGGGGCAGCAAAAACTGGCCACCCACAGCAAATCTCGTATGATGTCGTTTGGCTGCAAACAGGGCAGCACTACAAACGACCATGCGACTGCAACCAAGGCGAGTGAGATTCGCATCGTGCACAGACACGAGGAAAAACTTGCATAATACACAACAATAACGAAAGGGAGCAGATATAAACACAAAAAAGGCAATATCACGTGTTATGCCACTTTATGTAGCACGCTACATCTGAAACGTCGACCCGTTTTGTTTGTTTGCGGTTTGCCTGGTGCTGTGCTTACCTTCTGGTATTTGCCTGCGGCTCGGCGTTTTCGCCTAGCGCTCGCCTCCCCCGAGTCTACTCCGCCGCGCAACTGTCACGTGTCCCACGCCGCATACACTACGAAAAACTGCGATATACTTCCGGCACCGATCAAAGGTTCAACACTATACACTAGTAGCCTTCGAACGACACGAGATCCATACACGCGGTGGCGCACTGGAACTCAAAACTAAATGTACTGCGACAACCACGTGAACCCTCGCCGTAGCCCATTCTCATAACAACAGACACCATGTAAATCTCAATGGGCCTGACGTTCTCAGGCAAATTGCGGACGCCGAACTGTAGAACACCCAGGCTACAGGTCGTTGTTTATTTATTTTTTTTTTTTTTTTTTTGTATTTGCATTTGCCATTTCTTCGTTCTCCTTGTCCTACTCTTATTTTTTAAGTGTGTGTAGACGGTTTCAGTAATATATTTGAATATGCTACCTCGACTATGCTGTACTGACTTCAGGGGCCGGCTCTCCATGCATCGTACCATGCAACATCTGTGACCGGTTAAATTCCAACAAGCCGATAAAAGAGTTCCACGTATCTTCCTCTTTTTCCAATTCTGGGTAGCGGTCAATAGTCTCCCGAAGGGATTTGATTATTGCTTCGTATCTGCTCTGAAATTCAGGTTTCCAGCCCTGATCGTGAAGCTCCAAAATTAATTGTACACCCTCCGTAACCGGTGCTTTGATCTCATCATTAAATTTGAACCTTTGAAGATAACTTTCCCAGACTTCAACGCTTGGATAGATTGGCAAACGCGTACTGGAGGCTTCGGATGGCATTGCGTTTGCATCCATCGTATCATGCAACAGCCGTGACCGGTCTAAAACCAAACTGGTGATAAAACGGTTCCACCTAACTTCCTCTTCTTCCAATTCCGGGTAGCGGTCAAAAGTGTCCCGAAGGGTTTTTAATATTGCATCGTATCTGCTACGAAATTCAGGTATCCAGCCCTGATCGAGAAGCTCCAAAATTGATTGTACAGCCTGCGTAACCGCTGCTTTGATCTCATCATTAAATTTCAACTCTTGAAGAATATTTTCCAACTCTTCAGTACTTGGCCAGATTGGCAGAGGCGTACTGGAGGCTTCGGATGGCATTGCGTTTGCATCCATCGTATCATGCAACAACCGTGACCGGTTTAAAACCAAATAGTGGATAAAAACGTTCCAACTATCTTTCGCTTCTTCTTCCAACTCTGGGTAGCGGTCAATAGTCTCCCGAAGGGATTTGATTATTGCTTCGTATCTGCTCTGAAATTCAGGTTTCCAGCCCTGATCGCGAAGCTCCAAAATTAATTGTACACCCTCCGTAACCGGTGCTTTGA
>JAJMQU010000022.1:87635-191452 GCA_030444895.1 Metschnikowia sp. yHMJ9 | reverse complement strand
CGGCGGTGCACTGGAACTCAAAATTAAATGTACTGCGACAACCACTTGAGGCCCTCGCCGTAGCCCATTTTCATAACAACAGACACCATGTAACTCTCAATGGGCCTGACGTTCTCAGGCAACTTGCGGACGCCGAACTGTAGAACACCCAGGCTACAGGTCGTTGTTTATTTTTATTTTATTTTTATTTTTTTTTTTTGCATTTGCCATTTCTTCGTTCTCCTTGTCCTACTCTTATTTAAGTGTGTGTAGACGATTTCAGTAATATATTTGAATATGCTACCTCGACTATGTTGACATACTGTCTTTAGGGCATCCATCATATCATCCAAGAAATCGTGACCAGCGTTTTTTAAACTTAAAGCCATACGGTTGATAAGTTCGATCACGTGTTTTGCTTTTTTTCCGATTGTGCCTAGCGGTCAAGAGAGTCCCGAAGGGTTTTTAATATTGCGTCGAATTTGCTCTGAAATTCAGGTTTCCAGTCCTGCTCGCCTATCTCCGCAGTCAAATTTACAGCCTGCGTAATCAATGCCTCGATGTCATCACTAAGTTTCAACTCTTGAACACGATTTCTCAATTCTTCAGTACTTGGACCGGTCGGCAGAGGCGTACTGGAGGCTTCGGATGGCATTGCGACTACCTCAGATGCCGCTTCTGCCTTACTCGCTGGCTCTGTCGCTGCCTCAGTCACTGCTGGACTAGAGATCATCGACGATGGCCGATAGGTGGGCCTGGCAGCGGCCCACGAGCTGAAAGCTGTTGCTAAGACACAAACTCTAGTGAATTTCATAGCTGGCTGTAGACGAATTGTTCTATTATCTGTTTTTTTTTTTCTTTTACTGTTCAGAAAACACAACGATAGCGGGTCGCTTTTAAGTACTTGAGCACTCCGTCCTCCCGGGTGTATTTTTCCACGGCAATCCTGTACATTCACTGTTGGATGATCTACAATTGTCGTCTATGTCCCACCAAGAATATGATCCGAGATTTTTCAACAAATGGGGCAGCGAAAACGCCCAGCCCCACGCAAACATCAGAAGGTAAGCTCAGCCCCAGGCAAACCGCAAACAAACAAAACGGATCGACGCGTCAGATGTCACGTGCTACACAAAGTGGCAGAACACGTAATGTTGCCTTTTTTGGTTTATATTTGCTCTCTTATTGTTGTGTATTCTGTAAGTGTTTCCTTGTCGCTGCTCACGATGCAAATCTCACTCGCCCTAGTTGCAGTCGCATTGTCGTTCATAGTGCTGCCATCTTCGCAGCCGAATGGCATACGAGATTACTGTGGGCGGCCAGTTTTCACCGCTCGCCTCTCTCGAATCTACTCCGCCGCGCAACTTTCACGTGTCCCACGCCGCATACACTACGAAAAACTGCGATATACTTCCGGCACCGATCAAAGGTTTAACACTATACACTAGTAGCCTTCGAACGACACGAGATCCATACACGTGGTGGCGCACTGGAACTCAAAATTAAATGTACTGCGACAACCACTTGAACCCTTCGCCGTAGCCCATTCTCATAACAACAGACACCATGTAAATCTCAATGGGCCTGACGTTCTCAGGCAACTTGCCGACGTCCTTGCCGGTGGTGCCGTACAAGTCCAAGGCGGCTTTCAACTCGCTCTCGTTGACCGCGTTGGGCGAATCGATCTTGTTTCCCAAAACTAAAAATGGCACCTTGCTCAACTCCTCAATCTTGAACAACGCAGCCAACTCTGCTCTGGACTCCGCCAAACGCTCCGGGTCTGCGGCGTCCACCAAAAACACGATCCCGTTCACCTCGGGGAAATAGTCCTTCCACAAACGGCGGGCCTGCTGGTGACCACCCAAGTCGAAAGTGGTGAATCTGACACTACCGATGGCCAACTCCTCGGATGTAGGGTGCAACGTTGGCTGCAACGTAGCCAAGCGGTCGTTCTTCAACATGTGCAACAACGTTGTCTTTCCAGCGTTGTCCAAGCCCAAAAACAACAACTTGGCGTGCTTGTTCCACAAGCCTAACGACGACAATACGTCCTGAACTGGCGGGTTAGTATTCCGGGAGTGTGCGCCTGCGATAAGCGGGAGGCGGTGAATCGCTTCCAGCCAAGTCCGGCCAGAGACGAGCAGCGCGAGCTTGCCCCAGTGCCAGAGTACATACCCCAGTTGAAAATCCACATTTGTTAAACTAGTATCTATGCTATGACTTGCTAGTGCGAGGAAAGGTTCGTGGTGATTTGGAGGCTTCTGCGCGCGCGCCCGAGGGAGGCACGGACTCGCGCACACCTCAGAGCGCTCGCCGCGCGACATGCAGGCGCACACGGCTAGCCTGACCACTCCGGGGAAAGACATCCCCAGGCAAGTTTTGCTTTTGCTTCGGGTGCTAGTTTGGAAAGGCAAAGTCCTTGCCCTGCGCCCTGAGCTTGCAGGCGTGCGCCCGCAAAAAGTCCGCTCTTTTTTTCTTCACTCCGGCCACTTCCTGCCGCAACTGGATTTTATCGGTATCCCAGTAGACCGGCATCAAGCCCGCGCGGTGTGCTCCAGCCGCCACGATCCAGTCGTACAATTCATTGCAGTACGCAAAATCACAGTCCTTGAGCGACTGGAAATTCTTGTTGCCGCCTTTCTGGGTTAGCTCTTCGTGATAAGATTTCTCCATGTCGCCCATACTGGGCAATGCCATTCGGCCTGAGAGTACGCGTGCAACCACCGCGCCCTGCGACTCGCATAGCGGAAGCGGCGAGATGAACTTCGGAAGCCCGATAAACGACAACGTCGCATCCTTTGTGTAGAACATCTGCTTGTAGAGGTCGCTGACATACGCGCCGTCGGTGACGCTACGCTCAAGAAACGGAAACGTGTATAGGTACCCGGTGCAGAAAAGCACAACGTCTACGTCGCGTACTGTGACTCCGTCCGCCGTGCGAGCAGAGTGGGTTTCCACGTCGTACGCGTCGATGACGCCAATATTCTGCACGTAGTCGTACTCTGAGGCCGGCTGCGGGTCCTCCTTCGAGCTCACGTACACTTTTTTAGCCGCAGCGCTGATCTGCGTCGCCAAATCCAGTCCACTGCTGGAGTTGCCCACCACGAGCACAGTCTTGCCCCGGAATTGGTGAGAGTCCACGTAGTACCTGGCATGAGTCACCGCCGAGGGCTCTGCCTGGCTCCACGCCCGTATCCCGGGAGTTTCCGGGACGTAAGGGAGCTCGCTGTGCCCGTTGGCAACCACCACAGCATCGTATTCTGCGGTATGCGCGTGCGATGTTTCGGTGTTTTCTGTCGATACGCTCCAGGGGCCCGTGCCGAGCTTGGAAACGCGTGTGACGTTCGTGTTGAACAGCATGTTGACATTTTCGGGTATGGTAGAGGCGTACTTGCGCAAGTAGGCCAAGACTTGTTCGCGGTCAACGAAGTCTCTGGTCTGCGCCTCAAACGGCACGCCGCTGTACTCCATGAGATCCTCGGTTAGGTTCGTTTCCAACATCCTATACATCGAGGAAAAGTACTTTTGCTTACTGTCACCATTGAACACGATCTCCGTGCCGTTGGGGTCCGTCGACGGAACTGTTGGTAGCGCAGCCGGCTTGGTGCCCGGAAAAAGCCACACACCGCCCACGCCGCTGCGTCTTTCGAATACGTCTATCTTGAATTGCGCCGGCTCCAACGCGAGAGCCTTTACTGCGGCCAATCCACCGGGGCCTGCGCCAATGACGGCGATTCGTTTAGCAGCCATTGTTTCCGACTTGGATGAAATAGATTAGATAGCCTGCACGCGACGCTGAGTGCAACACGAGCAGGCAAGATGTGGCAGCTGCGAGAACCTCCGAAAAAATCGGCCCACCACCCGAAACTGTGGAACGGCGGCATTTAAGATGATGCAGTCTCGACGGGCTCGGTGTATCGACATGCTCGGTGCCTTTATTTCTAAGTTTCGGCAGTGAAGTTGGAGTCTAGGGCTTACATACCGGTGCAGCTTCGAGGGAAGCTACGAGAATAGTAGTTACTGGTTTTCCCTGGGCTCCACATACCACGGACGCGCACAGGCGCATACTCAGGACTGCGCTTTCGTGCCTGGGAAGTTTCCAGTGCGCTCGGCTACAACTGTAGGGCCATATATGGTTACGAGCGCGGGGCTAGGGGCCTACTTAGGCTACGAGGAGACGTCTCAAAACGCTGGAGGAGATCTCGCCGAATGTATCGATCAATCACTGGGAAAAAGCCATAAAGTCGTGTCGCAGGATAGTGTGGCAGCAGTGAGCGCACAGAGAAAAAGGGAAAAATAATAAAAAATAGGAAGTAGTCTATCTGAAGGTTAGGCTCATGCCACACGGGTACCGCCGTTCACCTTCAGGTATGGGGCATGCAGGACCCCAGGCCATGAGGGCTCGCTGCATGACATGGTTGCTTTCAGTGTGCAAGACAAGTCACCTGAACCTCCGGTGTTTTCTTCGTTCCCACACGACGTAAAGCCTGACCACTTGGGAAACCCCTAAAAAGCCGCTAGCTGCTTAACCCACCCCGTGCTCCTCCTCTGAAAAAATGGCACACCCCGCCGCAAGCATTAAGTCCCTATATAGTGGGGTAGGAAACTTCACCGATAGCGAAGGTGACGAAGCCTCGCTGATGATGGGCCCATCGCAGGGCTCCCTTAAGCCCGTGGCGGTACCGTCAGAAAACCAGGCGAGCGGCTCGCTGCCCGCCCACATCCCGCGCACAATTGCAATGAGCCGGGGCGATTCTGCCAACGGTTCGCAGCCATCGAATGTGTCGCCCAACCTCGAGCCCCTGGATTGGTACGCAAGGGACAGCCACAGCACAAATGCGTCGGTCGTCTCCTCGTTCAGCGACTACAAGCTGGGCGTGATGTCTGTAGATGTGGAGCAAAACGCGGTCGGTGCATCGCTCAACGGTAGCTTCTCGCGTCCATTGTCACGCAATTCCACCACGTCGTGTTTGTCGACAACAGCCACAAAAGACGGAATTGAGGGAAAGCGGCTACACAAGCAGCCGCAGCCTTCGCTCCTTTCGAACGTGATGGCTGGGCCGAGGAGTCTTCAGGATGCGCCCCAGTCTCCGCAGAATCACGGTGCGGCTCTGTCGGCCCAGGGCAACGTGCACACGTTCGAACACGACTTGGCCGCCAACTCGTTGCATCCGTTTACTATCAACGAGAAGATCCGCTTGATGAACTCCGAGAGCATCAAAGACCCGTGAGTTGTGTAGCCATGCCAGTGCTTAATGAGACCACGAATGTTAGTTGGTGAGAAGAAAAAAAAAAAAACGAGAAAACAGATGCAAAAATATAGGAAAACAAACGCAGCCTGTTTGGCGCCTAACAATTTTAATGACACTTTTGTTCTGGATGTGTCTGTAGCGCTTTGGCTTTGAAGTCTGGCAGTAGTGGGCCTGGCCGTGGTGCGCAAGATGCGCTTGCCTCGTCGCGCACCCATCGGTGGGGTCCAAGTGGAAAATTTCAGTCGAAACCTTGGATTGTTCAACAGCACCAGAAATGCTCAGAACACTAATAAGGGCTCCAAAAACACGGCTCGTGCGCCACGGCGTACTTGCCAAGAGGCTTATTTCGGACACGCCCGACGAGGTTGTCACAAGGCTTAACAACCCGGCCGATCCCAGCAGAAACCTGTTCTTTCAGTACAACTGGGGCTCCTGGTTGAAGGGAAACACAATGGAGAGGGCGAAAAGAGAAACGAGGTTTAACATCGAGAACTTAGCCACGTTCCTCCAGAGCTTCAATGTGCACGACCTGGCGCTCGTCAAGCCACAGGCGTTGCTGAACGGAATTGTAATCTTGCCCAACAACTGGACTCAGGAAGTCATCGGCGAGTCCGACTTTGGCGTCAAGACCATCTCCAGCATCCACGAGGGTAAGCATCACCGGATCTACAAAGTCACGGCCAACAACGGAAAAGAGTTTGTGTTGAGGGTTCCCTACAAGCTTGAGTCTGACTTTGCGATCGAGAACAAGATCAAAAGCGAGGTTGCTACGTTGGACTTTTTGTCCTTGAAGCTCAACGCCAAGGTGCCCAGAGTGGTGGCCTACGGCAGCACGCGCGCCAACCCATTGCAAGCGCCATTCATCATGATGGAGTACATCGAGGGTGATTTGTTGATGAAGAGCTGGGACCCAATGGTGCCTGATTCCGAGGAGAACAACGCCAAACTTCTGCTGGTGATTGATCCAGTTATGGACTTCTTGGTCAGTGCTCTCCTGGTCACGTTCAACCGGTTTGGGTCGCTCTACTTTTTCGATGACGTCAGTGTTGAGCAGCAATCGGTTGTGCCGTACGACGGTGAGGAAAACAAGGACCTCGTCAACAGATGGAGGATCGGCCCCAGCGTTGAGCGTGCGTTTTCCAAGGGCAAGAGGCACTTGTCTGCGCGCCAGATCAACGAGCTCAATGGGCCGTGGGACGCCGATAAGCCGTTAGATATGATCACTGCCGTGGCCAAGGTGGAGTTGGAAAGCTTGAAGTCAAGGTTCGCGCTTGCACAGGCGGACGCCGCCAATAAGGTGGAGAACGTCCCGCAGTTGAGGCAGCAGATCGAAACGTTCGAGCACTTAAAGGACATTTCACAGATGCTTCTCAATCCCTCCTCCAAGTCTATCATGAACGTGAAGGAGATGTTCAAGCCACGTCTTTATTTCCCCGACTTGGACCCATTGAACGTTATTCTCAACAAGGGCACGCCTTTTTTCGTTGACTTTGAGCATTCCACCATCAAGCCGTTCATTTTCAGCGCATACCCTTCTTTCGTTGCGTACCACGGAGCCAAAATCTACAATATGGAGGAGGACGTTCCGGAATTCGAGGGCATGGACGACGTCGAAAAGGAGCAGTACTTGTTCATGTACTACAAGACGAGAAACGAGAGAACGTGGGAGCACGCCCTCAACAAGAGGAGACACGACTTGATCGCGATCGCGTCGCCCCACGTGAAAGTCTTAAAGGCGCCGTACATACAAGCGCTCGAGTGCAAGGCCGACAAGGACCATCTCTTTGTTGAAAACGCCATTATACAGTTGCAAGCGATGTGGAATGTGTATGTGGCCAACGGCATGGTCAACACGGAGAATACGTCCTTCCCTATTGAGTACACGCAAGACAAGTTAGACGAGCACCAGGCCGTCTTAGAGCAGCATCAGAGCGACGTGTTGTCTACGCCGTTTGCGGCCACCGGCGGCTGGGTACCACAAGACATGTTTGAAGTGTTGAAAGAACAGGGAATTCTCGTGGCCGACAAGAACGGCGACTACCGGGTTGAGGCTGAGGCAGCGTTGCGCGATGTCCCAACGCCTGAGAAGGCAGAGTAGCGCCATATAGCTCGTTTTGTGTGTTTCCAGCAAAATATATGTACATAGTGTCCCCACCGGCCCTAGAGATATTGGCCACCAGCTAGAGATATTTGCGTGCGAGCGACTTGACTCTGTGATCGAAGTCCGGCGACACAAGCGGGTCGTTTACGGAGCAGAAGGGGTTGAGGAGGGCCTTCACGTACAAGTCGTAGGACTCGGAGAAAAAGTGCTTGATGGAGTTCTCATCGTTTTTGGAGCTCGACGCGGTCAGATCCAGCGCGTTGCCGGACGCGGAGTAGTCGGAGCAGAGCACGAGCTTGATGTTGCCCTGCGTGACAAACGCGTTGACCTGGATACCGTAGACGGAGTCGACCTTGCCCAAGTTGAAGCTGTTGGTCAGCCATTGCGTGTCCTCTATGATGTCGAGGGAGGAGTTGCTAATAAACGGCAATAGCTCTTTGACTTTGGGGGAGAATTGCGGCTCGCCGGGGCTACCGGACAACGAGCCGTTCTTGAACGACGAGAATTCCAACTCGTAGATCGGGTTGTCCCGCGTCCCTATTATCGTGAAGTAGTATGAGGTCATGGCCCGTGGTTTGGCGGAGGAAAAGACGAGAGCGCTTTTGAGCCTGCGCAGCTCAGAGCGAGCGCGGCCCGCGGGAACTGGGGCAGTAGTGCCAGACAGACATCAGAACACGTAACAGAAAAAAAGGAAAAAAGAAGAAAAGAAAAGTAAAGAAAGAGAAAATAAAGACTGTAGACCTAAAGACTGGCTGTCAAGCAATTGTGGTCCTATGGGTGACTGGTCGCCAGTTGTGTTTCCCTTTTTTTGGGTGCTGTTTCTGCTTTCTTTGTAATTAAGCTTTGGGCCTGCGGAAAGCAGCTCGAGTTTACGCTATGGCCCTTTTTGACACAATAACCACCACCGCCCACAACTGTCTGAAACCGCCAGGCAGATAGGGTCAATCACTCTTGCCCTCGGCCGACAGCGTGTAACAAGAGGAAATAGCATAGCCATACACAGCATTAATCCACTTCTTATTTTTTCATCCATTTTTCAAAATTATTTACCTTTTTAATTTTTTTTTTTCTCTATTCTCAGTAAGTTCAGCCCTCGCAAATCCTGCCGCACCGGACTGCCTCTTCATCACCGTGTTTTGGTCAGGTTTTCGCACTCCATAATTCTCGCTAAGTGCGCGAGCGACTCTTGGGGACCTGCACCTACAATTGTTTGTTTTTTGACTACTCACAAAAGCTTCTGTCGCCTCAGGCTCACAGTGACAAGTAGAATCTTGCCTAGCTCATATTGTCGTCTCCTAGCCTGCTACTAGAAGCCGCCGCAACAGAAGACACTCCTTTGCGCCCCTCCGCAGATCAAAAAAAAAGAAGACACACAGATCTCGCTGGGATCTTGAAATTTCCCCGAGGCGCACTTACACCATTCCAGATTCCACACTGGGCCTACCGTTGGTTCGGTCAGCACGTCTACAAAACACAATTTTTGGTCGCAGGCTCGTCAGAAATGGTGCTACAGTCTGAAAGGACTGCTGGTCTCCTCCACCATCGCAATCCTGTGAAGGATAAAGAGCGGCCCAACATCCTATTTTCGTCCGACATCCCGTTCAAAATCGCCACATGCGTAGCCGAGCTACATCTCTACCAGGGCGGCGTCGCTAGCCGAGTCATTGACCTCTCAAAGTATATCCAGCATTTCGACATCACGTTGGAGCTAAACGCCTTGCTTTCTAGAAACAAAGCGCTCACGCCCTCGGAACTTGGGCGCACAAACCAGATCTTTGTTGCTAAGACAAAATCCCCGGCGTTTGACCGGGGCGTGCGTCGCTCGGTGAACATGTTCCCCGACGTTTGGAGATCGATTCTCTCGACGAAAAAGGCAGACGAGGTGTTCGTTGTAAACTTCAGTCTACAGGTAGAGCAGTTTTCCGTGGACCTCGCCAACGTCCAGGATATCCGTATCGCGTTCAGCGCCAATGAGAGCCTTGTCTCGCTTCTACGATGTGACAGCACCCTCGAATTCCAGTTGAAGTGTTACATTCGCCAGAAGCTTCTTTCCGAATTGAAGAACAATGCCGACATATCCATCCATATCCAGGACTCCACCACGATCCTTCAAGACCTGCCGCAGAACGAGTTTGCTGCTCAGTTCCAGAGCATGTCCCAGAGCTCGAAGAACTCCACGATAGACCTCACAGACGCTTCTTTGGACGAGTCCGACGTGTCTTATGTTCTAGAAAAGCAGTTGATTTACGACGAGGACGACGATTTCGAAGCATCCGAGAACGAATTGAGAATCTTGCATTCTGACGACAGCGGGAAGTGCGTTTCAAACGAGGACGACGAGTCCGACTCTAACACGTGTATTCCGTTGCAAAAACACGAGCTTGTCGATATCTTGGGCACGACTCATCCCTCGAACTCCTCGACCGCCTGGGCCACGGAGCAAGTTGGGCCAAGCGAACCTGGTGCGAAATCCAACAAGCTCTATTCCCTCTTCAACCCGGAAAAACTATCAAGCAGCACACGAAAGACTCTGGCTGGCTCAATTCCCGCCGACGAGGATTTCATAGGCGAGATTGAGAACTTGAGACATAACGACACTGTAGCCACTGGTGGCTCGACAAGCGAGGTTCCGAAACGATACGAGGACAGCGACACTCAAAGCAACGAGGACTCTATTCTCACGCTAAATGCAGACTTCAATGACTTGTGCACGGACTTTTCTGCTTCTCCGTCCAAGCGAATCGAGGACGAGTCGTCGCCTCTTGTGTCGCCTACCAAGATGATGCGTCACAGCTCTTCTAGGGCAAAGGACGCTGCTACTACCCCTCTGCTTGGAAAGAAGGCCTCGTTCTCATTCATCGATCACGACGAGGGCCACGGGCTAAAGTACGCATACAAAGATTCCTCTTCGTCTGTGCCGGAGTACATCAAGGAAAACAAGAAGTTCAAGTTCATAAAGATTGGCAAGGTCCAGAAGTTTGTGAACATGTTTGAGGAGCAAATGGATACGCCAAGTAAACCCTCGTGCCGTGTTTCTGCCAGCCGTTAATAATGACGCTAACGAATGATTAATATTAATGTACCACACTTCCCAGCCCGCGTCGAGGCTCAAAACTTTCAGTTGCCTTTGCACTAGAATGTTGTATTTGGCAATACACTGCCACAAAAACTCAACTTGCCGACCTCTCTAGCATGGCGATTCTGTCCGTAAGTTCATTGAACTTCTCGAAAACCTCTCTTGTTGCTTCTTCTTCTGCCGCATCATCCACGATTTCATGCGAGTTCACTTTTATGGTTTCCAAGCACCAAGTCTCGCGCAAACCTCTCGTCACCGCTAGAAGATCCTTGCAGAGTCTTATGATAGTGAGAGCATCATATTCCATGGCTACATTGTCTGCAGCCAACAATTCCCGTGACTTGTCTTGTATAATGGCCTTGTCGAACAAGTCCTGGAACTTCTCGAGTATCTGATATACAGTGGAGTCCACTTTTTCTAGGCGAGATTAGTAGCAGTTTGTGAGTCGGCGAAGATGATCGGGTACTTACTTAGTAGGGCCACGGATCTTTGTTGCATGTTATGTTCTGCTTGTCATCGTTTGTTCACAGTACGGACGTACTATGAAAGACATCAGTGCACCTTCAGCACGTGCCGCGCTGGAGCTCAGACAACATGGCTGCGAACAGAAAGCAGATTATACAAGGTATTAGTGTTATAGTTTCTATTAGTATGCGCTTTGGCCCGGGCTGTCTAGCTGGTGAAAGGAATGAAAAACCTCACAACAGCCCAAATCACTTTGAAAAGGATATAAAAGACCTTGAATATGTTCACGGTTATCCAGACGAGCCGTAGACCGATGATGATGGTATTTTCCAATAATGTATAGAGCAACCTGCGATCGCTCACCTGCAAGATCTGCAAGTTCTCGTTGTCAGCCAAGCTATTCTCCATGATGCTTCCAAAGAACGAACGATTCACTTTGTTGAGTCTTTCGTTGGTTTTGCGTAGCTCCATTAGAAGAGATGTATTGAGCTCACCGTAGGACCTGTCGGTAGTACTCAATAGATTGTCTATTTTGACAGCACAGTCGTCGTTGGCCATGTGCATTATGCCCTTGACCTCTTCCGCATATCCCTTGTGAGCTCTCTCCAGCAAGGGGAGCAAATCGTTGTTGATGCGTCCCAATGAACGCATCAAACTGGTCAAGTCCTGGCCGTTGATCTTCGCCAACTTGCTCCTGGTGGACTCGATAAGCGCCAGATGCACATTATCCAAGAAGTTGGCGTTCAAAAACGTGTTGGCGTTCAACGACCTCATAGATTCGGCAATTGCTTGGAGTCGAGCAAGGTCGGAGGGCAAGCCTGGAGGAAGACCAGCTTCCTCCTTGCTAGATGTTCGACTGGAGGCACTTACCTCGCTTTTTTGGGCCAGCTGCTGCCTCAGGTGTGCAGAGGTGAAGTTGATACTTTTGACTCTCGACTCTAGGTCCTCATTTTTGAGGTCCAGCTCCTCCAAAGCAGTGCCCTCGACCTCCACAACGTTGTCCGGTCCGTTTAGATCACCTATTACGATACGAGGCGCTGGCGAGGCATCCGCAACATTCACATAGGAAGAGGCCTTATCACTGCCGCTCACGATGTCGCCCTTGCTTGTCATTTTGAACTGGTAGAACTCATTGAGCTCACTCTCTGAAAGCGACCTGGGACTATGGGTGAACTTGATCTTGGAAACGCGCTCCAGGGACTTTTCCGGCGAGACGTTGAAGGTGGAGACTTGCTCTGAGTCAGAGTTCGACGAGGTCGAGTATCCGTAAATCCGCCGTGCCTTCTGCTTGATGTTGTTCTTGAGCCCCCGCTTGTTGTCCTTTAGGCGCGTCTGGAACGAGATCTGCAGAACTAGGTTTTCCTCGTTGAGCTTGTCGGTGCTGGACTCGCTCCACAATCTGTCGTGCAATCTGGAAAGTCGCTTGCTCTTCGGCCTTTGTCGCAAGTGTGCAGCTTCCGGGTAGCAGAATTCTCCGTGCGGGCCGACCTGCTCCATCCAGTGGACCTTGCTCCAAGCGTAATCAGCAACGATCTCGTTGATGTCGATGCCCCAGAGCATTTTCCAGGGCTTTTTCCCGTGAATCCGGTGCCCCGAGAACGCATCGCACGGAAGCGGATTTTGCGGGGCCGGCGGCGCCGAGTGCTCGAGCTGCTCCCGCACCTGGCGGTTCCTCAACGTCTGGAGCGGGTTGTAGCTACCATTGATTTGCGTGTCGCTGTTTTGGCCGGGCTCTTGCGGATCGGAGAGCCTTTGCACCCAGTAGTATTTGATGTCGAAGGTAATCCGGACATTGTCAGCGCGCTGGCGCAGCGCAGCGGAGATTTTCGACGCCGCTTCCTCGCTGACGCCGTCGTCGTTCTGGCGGAGCGGGTCAATAACGTTGAACTTGCTCTTATAGTCCTTGTTTGAGTTCAAGAACACCGTGGCTATTCTGGGTTGTTCCTCTATCTCCTGCTCTGGAGAGCTTACCAGGCACTGCGACGCCGCAGGTATGTGTGCGTCGAGCTCAAACCCAGGCCCCGGAACGGCCTTCGGGCCCTGGAGCTTTTTGGTGTAGTTCTTGTCATTTTTATACGCCTTTGGCGCCTTGGAACTATTGCGCTTGCTTCTCGGTAGGGCGTCGGCGGCCGGCAGGATACGCAACTGGCCCAAGGGGCTCGCGGCCGCCTTGTTTATTTCTTGGGGCGGAAGCACAGCCTCCAGGTTGTCAGAGACAGCCATGAGCAGATAGGAGACTTGGTCCTCTGAGCTTTGGTGGTGGGGTTTTGAGGAGGCGGGCAGTGTCGATCTGGCGAGGCAAGTGCGCCTAATATACGCATGGGTGCGCACTGGGTGCACTTTCCCACGCTGGGGCCGCAGCGAATTTCACAGTGCGCCCAGGTCTTTTCTGCTCCTGGTAATTTTTTTTGCACCGGGTAAATCCTTTCTACCTGGTAATTTTTGAGCAAAGTGTTGCGAAAATTGAACGCGACTACGCTTAATGATGTTTGCGTGTATAGTGTTGGGGCTGCCGACTCTGGGTGGCTTTGGACTATTCTATGCTGACTACTGAACTCTATGGCGGTACTGCGAACTCTAGGCCCGTAATGCGAACTCTAGGCCCGTAACGCGGACTCTAGGGTCATAATGCGAATTCTAGGGCCATAATGCGAACATAGTCCATCGCTCTGCCCCGCAGTGGAGTGCGCAGGGCAGCCACCAAGCAGCACTGGGTCACCCAAAAGCTTTTCGAAAAACACCGAAAAGATCGCAAAAGTTTTGGCCGTGCCGAATGCTGGACTGAGAACAGCTACATTAGAACAATTCCCGGAAGGCCCGCCAGAGAACATGCGTTTTTTGCCGTTTTGCACTTCCCTTCCGATTGGTCCATGCGCTTCTGGGCCTGTGCGCGAACGCACACTAACACAGCGCCGCCCCTCCACAGTGCCGCCACCCCCAGGTACAACCACACACAGCAAATGTCCACGATCCAATTCGTCAAAGACAAGCAAGAATTGGCGGCGACGCTTGACAGCAACGCATATGTCGTGCTTAACTTCACCGCCGCGTGGTGCGCGCCGTGCCAGGCTACGAAACCAGCAGTGGACGCGTTCTACAAAGACGCCAAGTACGCCAAGATCGAGGTCGTCAGGGTGGACCTCGACCTGAGCCACGACCTCGCAACACAGTACCAGATCACGTCCGTGCCGACGTTTATCTTCATTGAGCGCGGAAAAGAGATTGAGAGAGTCGGCGGTTTTCTAGGATACAAGCCCGCGTTGGACAGGTTAAAGGTGCGGGCGGATGCCGACGGAGACGCCCCGAGACGCGGCGCCGGGGCCTCGCTTAACCCGGCGGAAGAGAGCATAAAGGCGAAGGTGCCCAAGGGCTTTCTGGTGATCAACGACGCCATCCATTTTGCCGAGATGGTAGCGTTAAATGCCATGCCGTTGAGCACGGCGGGCGACGTGAAGCTGGCGTTCAAGCCCGCCAGCGGCGACTCGCCCATCTACAGCCACGCAGACTCGCAGATGATCTTCTACGTACCGTTGAACCACATTTGTAAGGTGCACTCGATCTTGCTCAAGTTGGCCAAGCCTGCCGAGGTGGCGGACGCGGCAATGGGCGCGGACGAGCTCGCAGACGAGACACAGCCACCAGCAGTCGTTAAAGTGTGGGCAAACATGCCCGGCGTGTTGTCGTTTGACGACGCAGGCGATTCCGGTGCGCTACACGAGGAGAAAATCACCGTTGCCGCGGACCAGGACTGGGTCGAGATCAAGCTCAAGTACGTGCGGTTCCAGAACGTGCAAAACCTCAACATCTTTGTGGAGGGCGACGACGAGGACGCCCACACGTTGATCGACAAGGTTTTGCTCGTGGGTGTCACGGGCGAGAGCAAGGAGCATACGGCGCTTCTACAGGAGGACGACTGAGTCGACATCAGCGAGCCAATTTTGTCTGCAGTGAGCCAATTTCGTTTGCAGAGAGCCAATTGGCACGCTACTGATGCTATGGTGACCCTCTCTGTGATGCTATGGCCAGGCTCTCAGAGAGCGCGCGCGCACCGCACAACTCTCGGGGCCCGCGGACTTAGGACGCAGCGAACAACACCGCCCTGCCCTACTAGAAAAACGTACCGAAAAGAATATACTAGGCGAAAGTGCAAAAAAAAAGAGCCGCAGCATGTCGCATGACCGGGCCAACGACAAGAAAAAAATAAATCTCCACGCTCAGAAGGCGGTGCCCTCCCCCATCCCCGGCAAAACCGTGTGGTGTGGCCGGGCCACGTGACCCACCTCGGCTTCGCAGTCCCACCGCCACCTGCAAGACCCAGTGAGTAGGCCGCTGAAACTTTCACACCCCCGGCTATCCCCCAGCACACACTCGCCACAAGTCCCGACATGGCATCCCGATTACTTCAGAGCGGCTTTTTGGACGCCAGGATTGCCGCGGCCCGCTTCTCTCGTCCGGCGCATCGCCCGTCTCCCGTTTCCGTGATATCCGTATTTTCCGCAGCGTCGAGGCTGGTCAGACACCAAACTACCAAGACAGAAGCACAAACCACGACGCCCGGCCGCAAGCTTGAGGCACTCCCCGACAGCAAGGCGCCGTCCAAAGTGGTTAAGACCACGGAAGTGTCCACGGACGTGCACGGCAAAGAGCTTGTGAAGCAAGACGCAGGAAGCAAACCAAAGAAGTCTCTTTGGGAAAAGGTCAAGCATGAGGCAGCCCACTACTGGGCCGGGACAAAGTTGTTGGGCTACGAGATACGTATCTCCACCAAGTTATTTATTAAGATGGCCTCCGGCTACGGGTTGTCGCGCAGAGAGAGCAACCAGTTGCAGAGGACCATGGTTGACATCGCCAGGTTGATTCCCTTTTCGATGTTCCTCATTGTGCCGTTTGCGGAGTTGCTCTTGCCGGTAGCGTTGAAGATGTTCCCCAACTTGTTGCCCTCAACGTACGAGTCGTCGTCGGACGTCAAGAAGAAGAGAGCGCGGTTGGCGAAGGCACGCTCCACCGCGTCGGAGTTCATCAAGAAGACGATGGAGGAGAGCGGCGGGCTCAAGTTGTCGAAGAAGATCACTGAACACGAAAGAGAGGTGTTTGTGTCGTTTTTCTACACGATATCCATGGGCAACACGCCAAAGAGAGAGCACTTGATCCAGGTGGCAAGAATGTTCAAGAACGACCAGGTGTTGGACAACCTCTCGCGTCCGCAGTTGGTGGCGATGGCACGGTACATGTCGCTCAGGCCGTTCGGCACGGATTCCATCTTGCGCTACCAGATCAGACACCGTTTGTTGACCATCATCAAGGACGACAAGGCCATTGACTACGAAGGCGTGGAGTCGTTGACCGTGCCGGAATTGCAGCTCGCTTGCTCGCAAAGAGGTATCAAGACGCAGGACGTGTCGCCCGGTCGCTTGAGAGAAGACTTGGAGACTTGGTTGGATTTGAGGTTGAGACAGAAGATCCCCTCCACTCTCTTGATTCTCTCGTCCGCCTACACGTACGGTGAGCACAGCCAGGGCGCGGACACGTACTACGACGCGTTGTTGGCAGTGTTGTCGTCGATTCCGGACGAGGTGTACAACGTGGCGAAGTTAGAGTTGTCTGACGACTCCAAGTTGAAGTTGAACATCTTGAAGGAGCAAGACGAGATGATCAACGAGGAGAACATGAGAGAGAAGGACACCGTGAACAAGGTCAAGGACAACATCAAGTTGGACGACTACGAAGAAACGGCCACCGAGGGGATGAAGTTCGAGGAAGATGAGGACAAGAAGCCAGAGGAGGCGGCGAAGCTGGATGACAAAGAAAAGGGTTCTACAGAGAAGCTGCAGTGAGTTGTGGAGCCCGCCAGAAAGCAAAGAAACTCATGTTTTGAGGGGTGAGAAGAATACCCTCGAAACGAATCATGACCTGTTCAAAATACTTACACTCAGACGTACATAGCCGCCGTTTCTAAACGATTAATTCATTAGAGAAAGGTCAGAACACTACGATTGTATTTAAGTCTTCGCGCGGTGCAAGAGTAGCTAGTTCTTCCCAGTAGAGCCAAAGCCTCCGTCACCCCTCGCAGTGGAGTCCAAGTCCTCTTGGGTGATGACCTTGATGTCGGCGTTGATGATCTGCTCCAAGACGAGCTGGGCAATGCGGTCGCCGGCCTTAATTTCGAAGTCCTTCTGCGAGTGGTTAAAAAGCACGATCTTTACCTCGCCTCTGTAGTCGGCGTCGATGACTCCGGCGCCGGTGGAGATCCCGTGCTTGACTGCCAAACCAGACCTGGGAGCGACACGCCCGTACGTGCCAATTGGAACAATGATAGTTATATCCGTGGCGACCAAACCCTGGCCCTGGGCAGGAATGACTGCGTCTTCCGCCGCGTAGAGGTCGTAGCCCGCTGCCAACGCAGAACCTTTGGTTGGCGTGGTGGCGCGGTCCGAGCGGAGGAACACCTTGAGCTCCTCGGAGGCTTTGATCTTTTTTTCCGCCGACATTGTGCTAAGTTTGGGGTTTTCGTGGAGAGGTGGTTATTTTTCAGTGAGTAGCCGCATCTCTGCGACGCGAGAGCAGACGCGTGCGCGGACGCACTCTGACACGGTGCGGATACTAATTGCTGCATTGTGCTAGGACAAAAAGCGGACAAAAAGCGAGCCAGCGAAGAAAAAGCCAGACAGCGGACGAAAGCCCAGCCGGCGTTGGCAATAGCTTTAGCCAAGCCAGCGTGCTCCCTATTTTAGCGTTTTTGTTCGGCATTCTGCTGCGCACTAGACTTCGTGCCGGGGCCCACCCACCCACAAGTCCTCGTAGAGCCTGGGCAACTCCTTCACCAAGAGTACTTCCGTTTTCGTGCGCTTCACTAGGTAAGGAAACATGATCTTGTCCAAGTAGTGGTAGCCGCCGGTCACCGCAGCGCGCCAGCTTCGCCAGTCGCCGTCGAAGTTCTCAACCTTGTTGTATTCGAAAATGTAGTCCATCACAATTGCGAGCTTGATTTCGAGAGATTGTTCTCGGAAGTCGCTGCTCGACGTCGGCGTCGCCGTGACGGCGTACTGCGCCCGGGCAGATTCCCATAGCGCGCCGAGCGTCTTGTTGCGCTCTGCCTGCGAGAGATGCCTGAACTCCTTCTCGTGCTGCTCGTAAAATATGTTGAACGATGTCTGGGGCACTTTGCGGGCGCTTCTGAACTTCGAGCGCCGCTTGAAAAACTGCTTTTTCAGCAGGCTTTGCGCCTCGTACTTATCTTTTACTTCGCGCAGAAGGGTTCTGTATTGCTGCTCAATATCACTGGAATCACAATCTTCGTAGTACTCCTGCTCGCTTCGGTACAAGTTAGCAGGCCGTATGGCGCCTGGACCCAACGCCATGGCCTCCTGGATGAGGAAATCATACACGTCCGATGCAAACGCGGGCTTGCGCCGGAGCTTATCCTTCACGATTTCCCACGGGTAGAGGTGGGCATCCCAAAATGGGTTGTCCGGGCGTGAGCTCCGGCGTGCGTCGTCGTAGCCCTCGCAAATTCTGCAGTAGTGGTCATCCACGCGGCTAGGAGGGCTGAAGAACACCTCTTTTTGGTCGTGCGAGAGCCTGCTCCACGAAGACAGCGCATGTGTCTGATATCTGTTGCCGGACACCTTGAAGAAAAGCTCGAAGCCACGCAAACCAGGCTTGGGCGCCTTGGGACGTGCACTCTCCACTAGAGTCTTTGGAAAAAGCGAGTACGGCTGCGGAAGAATGAACGATGGCCGGGAATACGCGTTTCTGGCTCCCAAGCGAACGGGCGAGAGCTTCATTGCATTTTGCAGTCTCTTAATCGCCAGGTTTCTAGTGCGCTTGCAGTGTCCACGTCTGGCTGCGCGAGATTTCCTACCAATATACGACTTTACGCTGCACAAAAAAAAATAACATGCAAATGGGTTTAGGCTATGGTCTATGGAAAAGAAGGGACGACAGAGCAGCAGCACCTAAACAGAGAAGCACCAAAGCAGAGACGTACTTTTCTCAACCTGGCTCGCTCATGCCCCATCACTGGAAAGAAGCGAGCGGATTGCTCTCGAAACACTCGTAGAGCTTCACGTGCAATATGTCCAGCACACCCGCAGAGTCGAAAGCTATGTCCTCGCCAGGACCCGAGCCCTGGACCCGTAGAATGGCGTTCTCGTTCTCATTTAGGCGAAGCCCAACGGGCGAGATCGTCGATTGGAGAAAAATGCTCTGATAGAGCACGAGCTGCAAGATCAAGATCAAGAGGTCCATAAAAAGGAGTCCGCAAAGGCCCAACTTCCAGAGCTGGAGCCATATGGGATCAGAAGAAGAGTAGTCTGTCGGGAGCATTTCCCCAAGAAACGAGAGGTAGTACCACGAGCCAGTACTGAGCAAGGGCAACTTCCCTTCGTCAGCCAAGGGCTTGAAGTAGAAAGCTGTCAAACATGCGTGGTATACGGCGGCTGCGAGGAAGCTCCAGAAGACAAAGTGGCGAGTTTTGGACACGAGGAAGCTGTTCATACTTCTTCGGTCGAACGGGAGCGACGCCGCGTCAAACTGCCGCTGCTGTATGTCTAAGTAGTTGGCGTAGATGTGCCTGGTGCTGGGCTGCACGTGGGATGTGAACCGGCGGGCGTGGAGCAGAAGCTGCACGATACAATGTAGGACTGTGGGGGGCATGCTGGATGAGTGGGTATACTTGAGAAACTGGAATCCGATGAGGAGATAAGTGAGCGTATCTAGCTGGCCAATCATGTGTTTCTGCGCTAGGCTCTTGGACGCGGCAATCTCGGAGTATTGGAACGTGCTCTGCTGGTCTAGAAGCAAGGAATCTGTGGCGCTGGAGGGGCCACTTGCGCCCCGGGCTACCGCCAGCGGATCTGCGAATATTACCCCACTGGGCGCCCCGGGGTACGTCCCAGGCATCAGAAATGGCGGGTCCATCAGTGTAGAGAGACAACAGCGGAGATGTAAACAAGATTTGGGCGTGTGTTTGGTGTGTTGCTCTGTGGTGTAAGCGAACAGTTGTTGCAGATCTGGGCCGCTAGTGCGACGTGCGGCACCGGCAGAGGCACCGTTGCTGGGGCGGCGGTGGGCCTGATTTCGCACCCAGGGCGAGAAATGGGCGCGGCGCGGTGCGCCCAGCCCTAGACGTGCCGAGGGGGAGGCAGCACGATCATTAATGCACAACGTTTTGCTAGTTTTGCTAAGATTAAGCTACCAGAATTTGCCGTCAGTGAGCGAATTTCCGAAATCTGTACAAAATTAGCACTTGCGTGGCGTTTTCCATGTGTCCTTTTCCGTTTAGTGCTTGTCACTTTCCCACGCCATGGCCCCACGGCTCGCGGTCCGGCTCCGCGCTGCTTGTGGTGCCGGTCCTGCATTGGCTGGGTCGGTACGCGTCCTAAAGCTTTCAGAGATCCACAACTCACGCTAGCGATGGACGCCAATCTGAATAATACTGCAATGCCAGTCGCTGGCGACGCGCAGGGCCGTCCACTCGAAAATGGCCCACAATCCCCGAACGTGGGAAAAAAGAGGCCGTTTTCTGACGTGCCCACGCCGGATACTGGTACCTCTTTGAGCACTAACGAGCCAAATATCGAAGAACGCCAACCACAGCGAAGCTCGGGGGACGAAACAAACAGTAAGCGTACCCAGCTAGAGCCTCCCGGCACAGCTTTGGCTACGCCTAGCCCCGACACCGAAATCAAGCTGGAGCAGAAGATCTGTGTAGAGGAGACGGAACCACCAAAGTTGAACGAGAAGTCGTCGTCCAAGGAAAGCACGCCAGAGACAAAGCTCACCAAAAAACAGCAAGAGCGCCTCGAGAAGCAGAAGCTTCGAGAGCAGGAGAGGATCGAAAGAGAGCGCAGAAAGGAGGAGGAGCAACGCGCCAAGAAGGTAGAGCGAGAAAAGAAAGAAATGGAGAGGAAGCTAAGAAAAGAGGCGCTTGAGAAGGAGAAACAGTTGAAACGAGAACAGGAGCAGATCAAAAGAGAAGAGAAACGGAAAATGTTGGAGGAGCAGAAGAAGGCGAAGGAGTTGGAGAGAAAATTAAAGGAAGAGGAGAAAATCCTACGCGAGGAGGAAAAGAAGAAGAAAGAGGAGTCGAAAGACAGGAGCCAGATGAAAATATCCAACTTTTTCGCCGTGAAACCAGCGGGCCCTGTTGCTGCGTCTGCTAAAAGCAAAGAGCTTGTCGAGCCGGGCTCGTCACCGCATCCCGTGGAGGCTAAACGCGCTTGCGACATCGATGCTTACGACACTGATTTCCTTCCTTTTTTTGTCAAGCGCAACGTGACGCTAGCTTCGAATGGCCAGCTACTGGCGGACGCGTTGGCTGCCACCAAGAGTGCGTTTGACGCTGGGTTACTAAATCCTGATGGCGCACTACGAACTGAAGATATACGTGCTCCTCGGAGCGCACCCGAGGAAACTGGCTATACGACCTCTCAGAGTTTGGTTGACGCGCTCAACTCCTCGCACATAACGGAAGAGAAGCTCTACATGCTCGTCAAGAATCTCCCGCCCATAAAATACTTGCAGTTTTACGAGAACGCGAAGCCGCCCTATGTGGGCACATGGTGTTCCGAGAAGCACATGCACACAATTCTCCCAGAACCCCTAGAAACGACGCTCACGGGCTTTGACTACAACTACGACTCGGACCTAGATTGGCAGGAGGGCGACGAGGGTGAGGGCGAAGATATCGACGAGCTCGAAGACGGAGAGGACGAGGAGGAGGACGCCGACGAGGAAGAAATGGACGACTTTGTCGAGAACAACGACACACTCAAGAAGCATAGCCTCATAGGGCCGCTACAGCCGACAACGTTGTGGAATGACGGAAACTCGAACGCAGTGTTTGACGAAGTGAAGTACGAGCTATTGCAACCGCACATCACGTTTCCAATCGACCCGTTCAAGGATTACTGGGCTACTGGCGGTGCCGAGGCGCCAGCCAAAAAGGAGAGCACCATGCTCAATGTCCTTGGGACGCCAGCCAAGGATAGCGGCACTGCCAAAGCGAGCCAGAGTCCGAATGTTCTCACCCCGCAAAAACCCATCATCAAGGATGCGAAGGTCGTGGAGGATTTGGCTGCGTTCATCCAGCAAAACAGCGATTTCACCATCGGCACGCTATCGGAGCTTGCCAAGAGAGAGTTTAAGCAGTACACGAAAAGCATGCTCAAGCACACGATCCAAGAGCTCGCAGTGTACAATAAGAAAAACAGCGCGTGGGAGATCAAGCGAGGCGAAAATACAGTTGCCCAGTAGCACGGTGCAACTAAGGTTTCCCCGGTCGAGACATGTACAGAGATATCGTATATATCTGGGCATTTCTCGGTTATTATATATTTGCTTAACTTGCTTCATTTGCTTAATTTACTCGTGTTTCGTCAAGTTTCTGTCACTGCTCTTTGCCCGCTACTAACTCCGCGAGGACCGCACAACATATACGCGACACCTAACGTGTCGCTCATTTAGTGGTAGCAGAGATGCCCAAGATACTACTCAGGACGTAGAATTGGCCAACTAAATTTACGACACTTTATCAAGGAAGCTGAGAAAGCCATACGACCAAATTCAGAGCGGCATGGAGGAAAACCACAGTGCGCCGCTTGCGCCGGCGCTAGAGTTCATTTCCACGCAGATGCAAGTAAGACACGAAGATCAAGAGCAAAAAGAGGCCAAGATCTCCCGGCTACGACAGTTCCAGTTCCTCTCGAAGGCGCCTGGGCAAGCACCCATGCGGTCGGTGGCCAAAAGCAGCAAGAACTCCGAGCCAAAAAGGAAGACTAGAACCAAGACTCGCAAGATCACATCGATAAGCGCGTTCGTCCGAGAAACGCTAGGTAACAAAAGAGTGTCTGACACGCAAAGCGTACTCGACTATTTCGTGGGCGACCAGCAGAAGTTTGACACGTTCATGACGAAACTCAAAACGGTCACTTCTACTCCGCACATCCTCTCCAGCAAGCAGCATGGCCAAAGCGCCACGTTGTTTTCTGCAAACGAGTGGCATTCCTTCGTAGAAAAGATACAACTCAGGTTCCCCTACCTCGCAACGAGGCACAAGAAGTCGCTCAAGGTCATAACGAAGCGACTAGAGAAATTGAAAGAGACGCAAGAGACCATGGATTCCGATGCGCAGAACGCCATCTGGTCTCAGGCATCCAAACAGCCAAGCGACGACCTCACAGCGGACGACATCAAGTGGTTGTACGACTTGGACGAAGAGGAGCTCGTTAACGACTCCAGCATCGCACTCCAAGACGAGAATGCAGAGTACCCGCTTGGCTTTACGTTCTCGCAGGTATTGAGTGCTGAAAACCAGCCGCCAGAAAAAGCAGCGGACGAGAACATCCGTATCAGCAGCAGAAGGCAATCCGAAAGCCTGAAATCTGACTGCGTGGACGATTCAGAGCCAGAGCTTAGCGTCCTAACGCGCTCAGAATACAACCGCCTTTTGGGAGCAAAGGGAGACTATTACGATGGATCAAATAGGGAGGAGACAGAAAGCAAGAAAGAAACCAACGACGCGGGGTTCAGAGAAGAGGGTATCAGCAGTAAAGAGGATGCGAGCCAGACATACGGGGCACTGCTGGCTCTGCGCCATGGTGTAGTGCTGCATCAAAAATTCGAGCCTCCAGATTCACCCGAGCCGGCGCCAAGTCTCTCGTTTGCTTCTACTAGTGCCCTGTGTGCTGAGAGAAGAGATTCGGTGCCGCAGGTCTGCGAGCTGCTGCCGATCTGGCCAGATCAGCAGGCGAAAGAGAGCCTTGTTTTCATATCGCCAGTAAAATCCCAGGTGGAGTCGATGCTCGGCTCACCCGGAAACTGGCCCGACGATCTACGGATAGATTCTTCCCCAATCACGCCAACCAGAAAACCTACACGTCGTGGGAACCGCACGCAAGACCTGGGGTTCTTGCTCACGAATGCGGAGGAGGAAAATTCCGAGGGAGCGGAAGAGCACTTCTCCACCGCAAACGCAAGCTTTGGAGATTCATCTGGACTTCCGTCCGAGTCCGATTCGGAAGCAGACTCAGCTCCGCCGGCTCCGAGACAGCGCATTGTGGTGCACGGAAAGTTCGAGCTCAGGCGACACCGGTCAACGGTGAGCTTAAGACGCGTCAAGATGGACAGAACGCTACTGGAAGTCATTCCGGATTCAGAGGATGAAGACCACGAGCGGAGTATAGTGGAGATCATTCAAAAACCAGAACTCTCAGGCGCAGGCACGCGTCTACCTGGGAACAACAGTGCCTCGATTTTGCAGGTACCCTCGAGCCCCGATGTGGGTTAACTAATGGAGAGCTCTCCTATCCGTGTACAGGCTTAGGATCCCATCTACAAGCTCAGAAAGCATGCGTTTCGACTGCGTTGTGTTTGGCTATAAATAAAGCGTCGTGATCATGTGGCTGGCCCATAAGATCCTCGCGCTTGCTGGATGCAACTATAAATACTTTTTGTGATCTGCGTCGATCCCGTTGCTCAATAAGCGGGTCTCGAAAAACAAGAGGACCCTCACGCTGATGTACGCGTTCAATGCAAGCCCGCCTGCTATTATCATGAAGTTGCTGAATGTCGAGCCGAATCGGTTGTGGTAGAATGCTCCAACACTCCACCACACATGATAGCAGAAAGCTAGAAAGAACACAACCGTGAAACCTGTGAGGACGGAAGCCTTGGCCGCTCTAGACTTGGAAATGCGCTCATGCTGCGCTTGCCGTTTGATTTGCGCCATTGTCTCGGGGGTTTCTCCAGACTTTCTCGCCGCGGGCCCATCTCTCCGCCACCTGGAGAACCTTATGCCTTGATCGGCGCATGGTCACGTGCAGGCGATCACCCGCCTGATCGTACGAAACAGCACTAGGAGCCAGCGTTGCAGCTTAGACAATAAGAAACACAAAAGCTCTAAATAAATTGTACAGTGGCCATGGAGCAAGCGTTCAAGGTCGACCCGGGGCTCGTGGTTGAGCCCTCGTACTACTCGGGCGGAGTCCCTGTTTTCGAGCCCACCATGGCCCAATTTCAGGACTTTTACAACTTTAACAAGGCAATCAACAAATACGGGATGCAAAGCGGGATTGCCAAAATTATTCCACCCAAGGAGTGGCACAGCCAGCTCAAGAACACTTATACCGAGAAAAACTTGAAAAAAGTACATATTCGGAACCCTATCGTGCAAAACATGAACGTCACTGCAGGTTACAAAGGCGTGTTCTCCTGCCAAAACGTGGAGAGACAACGTAAATACAACATCCAGCAATGGAAGAAACTCTCGGAGAAACCGAATTACATGCCGCCGTCCACAAAAGACAAACGGCGGAAAAGCGAGGCTGACGTGAAAGAAGAGGCCGACTCGGGCGATCGCCCCACGAAAACTCGCAGCCAATCTCACAGTTCGAGGACAATTGACAGGATACTTCATCATGACTTCAATATTGATGCGTCTCAGTTTACGCCACAGCGTTGCGAAGAGCTTGAGCATCTATACTGGAAATCTTTAGGCTACGCAGAGCCGATGTACGGCGCCGACATGCTAGGCTCGCTTTTCCTCGACGACACGACTTCCTGGAACGTTGCAAAACTACCCAATGTTTTGGATTTAATGGACGAAAAGCTTCCGGGAGTCAACGACGCCTACTTGTACGCTGGATTGTGGAAAGCGACCTTCTCCTGGCACTTGGAAGACCAGGATTTGTATTCCATAAACTACTTGCATTTTGGTGCCCCGAAGCAGTGGTACTCCATACCTCAGGGAGAGAAGGACAAATTTTTCGATTTGATGAAGGAGATTTTTAACGAGGATTACAAGAATTGCACGGAGTTTTTACGGCACAAGACGTTTCTTGCTTCGCCTCTTTTTCTAGAAAGAAATGGCATCAAATGCAACAAGATAGTCCATAACCAGGGCGAGTTTATGATTACGTACCCTTACGGTTACCATGCAGGGTTTAACTTCGGATACAACTTGGCAGAGTCGGTGAATTTCGCCTTAGACGACTGGTTCGACTTTGCGGAAAAGACAAAGAAATGCGAGTGCATAGGCGATTCTGTGGGCATAAACTACCGCCAAATCTACTGCAAATTCAAGGGAATACCTTACGTGCCCGAACCTTCTGTTGAGAAGGCAGCTCTAGAAACGTCTCCCGACGCCGACTGCGGATACGATCTATCGCACGGCCAAGAGCCTGGCGCCAAAACCCCGGGACCTGGAAGAAAAAGGAGAAAAGTGATCCTAGCAAAACACGAGTGTGCGTTGTGTCCAAATAACCTACTGCCTCGGCTCGCACGCTATAAGGCGTTTGAGCTTTTGGAAACAGACGTTCTTGATCCAAAAGAGGGCGCGTTGGCACAAGTTCACCGCGTTTGCTTTGAGGCGTTCCCGGCTCAGCTAAAACTAGCCAATAAAGATGGAAAAGACATTGCCACTGGTTTGAACAAAATTGGCAGAGCGCAAAGAATCTCGACTTGCCTAGTGTGCCATACCCCGAACCGGATTCTGGGGTCTGCCAAGTCACCTTCAAATGGCGCATGTTTGCAATGCTCTGCTCGGAAGTGCTCAAAAGCGTATCACGCTACCTGTGCTCTCTCCGCTGGTTTTTTGTTCAACGGCTCTTGCTGCAAAGTGCACAGGACCGGAGCTTCGAAGTTTTACGAACGCGACAGCAAGGAAATGTTCTCAAGGCTCACTGACGTGGCCATAGACTCTATGATACAATTCACGTTCCATGGCAGCGGTAGAAGGCACGTTGGAGAGACCTTCTGTGGACTTGTGACCAAGAATTTCCCCCAGGACCTCACGTTGCAAGTGCTCGTATATCCGCAGCTAGCGGAGGCGGTCGAAGTGCACTACAACGATGTTATAGTAGGCGACGCCGCAGAGATGGACAATTCGCTGCTTCTCGGGTTAGCCAAAGTGAGCCACCTAAGCAAATCCCCGTTGCATGATGTGCGTCTGGCCTCAGTCACCGACGACGACAGCGCGGATTCTTCTTCTGTCGAGAGCGGCACCAAGGACGAGGCGCACATGCTTGAAAAAAACTACCGTCTTGGTAGGAACAATTCCAAACCGTTCAAGCATATGTTTGCGCCCGAGCAGACGCTCAGCCAACCCGCGTACTCTCGGCCTCAGTTTGTGTTCATCAACGAGTTCGCCGAAGGGCGGGCGGGAGGGGCGCCCTCGGGAGGCGGGAAAGCGCACCAAATATCGAACTTTTAGTCCTACTTAGCTTTTATCAATATAGCCTAGGGCCGCGTGTATTATTAACGAATGGGCATGTACTGCGTTTACCAGACCGTTGTAGTCTCCAGTTGCACTGCGGAGCGGCCGCGAAAGGCACACGTTCAGATCCAGCCACACCTAGGTAAAAAGCCAAACCGGAGTCAATGTATTTTCTATGAAACAAAATCTGAGAAAAAATGCCACCCGCCTCGAGGAGAGCAGCGAAGAGATCGACGATGACACCGAGGAAAACGTTGCGGTTCTTCCGAAGAGGCAGAAAACAGCAGATGAGCCGTGGGTGGTGAAATACGAGCCTAAGACGTCTCAAGATGTCAGCATAAACCCTCGCAAACGGCGAGAGGTAAGCACAGCGTTGAGGCTGATGCTAGACAGAGAGCTGGCATGTCGGCTCTTGGTGCTTTCCGGCCCGGCCGGGAGCTCAAAATCGACTTTGGTGAAGTGCCTAGCGCGAGAGTTGCTCGGCCCGGCGAAACGCAACCTCGAATGCGTGGTTGAATACCTCGAAACGTCTTTGGAGAGCGTCAGCCAGATGCGCCACTTCCAGGAGTTCATGGACGGATGCAGCTTCCGCACTGGGAAGAACCTATGTGTGGTTTTGCTAGAGGATCTCCCCAACGTTTTCCACGAGGAAACGTTACTCTCCTTCCGCAGAACATTACGAGACTGGATATCGACGCCTGGCGACGTCGAGCTTCCGCCGGTGGTTCTCTGCTTAACTGAGGTTGAGGTCGTGGGGGACCACGGAAACAGAGGCTACTATAGCTTGGAAAACTACATCACCGTCGAGACGCTCCTCGGGCGCGAGCTATTAAACTCCGGTCTAGCCCGAGGGTCGATCCAGCGAGTCAAGTTTTTGCCAGTGGCCAAGACATACCTCAAGAAGTCACTCGACCGCATAGCGAGCTCGCAGAGGCTTCGGGGGAGGAGCCAGCAATTCGATAGCTTCCTTCAATCGCTTTATGAGTCTGGCGACATCCGCTCTCTGATCGGGAATCTAGAGTTTTGGGGCCGCCAGAGTGCCTGGGGCGAGATTATGAGGGAAAACCAGTTCACGTTGTTCCACGCGGTTGGGAAAGTGCTACATTCCAGCTCCACAGTGGGGCATGACCCTGATTCCGAATACTCCAGTGACTACCAGTTGGTGCACAGCGTCACTGACAACTACCCCAACCACGGGCTCCTACATTTGGCCATTTTGGAAAATTACCACATCCACAACGGCCTGCAGTATGACGTGCAGACAGCAGCGTCGATTGTCGACGGCCTCAGCTTGAACGACACCATGCTGAGCGTGGAAGAGTCGAAGGACTTCGCTATTCGGGCCACCAGAACCGCGCTTGCCGGTGTCGGCGAGAAGTCCAGCAAGACACTTCCAATGAAGTTTCCGCGGCAGTTCAAGCTGGAGAGAGAGCAAAACAGAGTCCGCAAGGAGGTCTCGGACCACGTGCGCTACCTTGGTGGCATGACCGTGCTGTTCGCGGACGCCAACCAGCTAGACGGGTACTTTTTGCCATTAATCTACAACTCCGAACGCTACCGCAAGGAGAACGGACGAAAAGCGTACTCTTACAACCGGATAGGTGGGAGGTTCAAGGGAGTGTACAGCGACGAAGACTTGCCAGTGATGGAGCACGGCGAGGAGGCAGAGGGCGGAGCCAAGGACCAGTTTTACGAGGACATCATGGACGCCATACGGCGGGAGCGAGATTCACTTGAAGGTGGCGACGGAGACACGGATAGTGACCCCATTGAAGACTCCGAAACAGACGAGGATGCCGTGACCGGCGCCGCCGAGGACGACGATTTCCTGGACGATCCGGAGCTCGCGTACTTGGTGTCGCAGGGCAAGTTATAGTGCGCGAATGACCATGTAAATAAATTAATTAAGTGTATATAGAAGCATGTCACGCCTCGACAGCGTTGGCAAAGAAGTCCGGGTCCTCTTCAAGCAGCTCTTTGATGATGTCCAACCCGCCCTGGAACTCCCCGTTGATGTATAGCTGTGGGAACGTGGGCCAGTCGGAAAAGGCCTTCAAGCCCTGCCTGACGGTGTCGTCCTTCAAGATATCGAAAAACCCAAACCTCACCTGGTGCTCCCGCAAGATGGCGACGATCTGCCGCGAGAACCCACACTGTGGCGCAGAAGGGGCGCCCTTCATGAAAAGCATCACCGGGGCGGCGGACGTGAGCTTCTTCAAGCGCTCCTGGAGCTCCTCGGCACTCGGCTGCTCGGGCTCCGTCGAGCTGGCAGCCGAACTGTCGTGATTTGCAGCCGCAGCGGCCGGTTCACTGGAGCCAGACGAGCCTCCAAACTGCTTCAACGCGGCAATAAACTCCTTGGGGTCTGCGCCGCTCAACTCCTTCAAGATGGCCGACCTGCGCACCAAGATCAAGTACGGCACCGCAGATATCTCGAAGAGATCGCTGATGTCCGGCTGGTCCTCGGCGTTGATGGAGAGAAACCGCACATCCGGGTTAGCCTGCGCCAACGTTTTCACCACGGGCGTCATGCTCTGGCAGGGCGCCGCCCAGGGCGTGTGAAAGTAGAGAGCGACCAACTGGTCCGAGTTGGCCGTCGTGAGCTCCGTGAACTGCTCTTCTGAGGTTACTTCCGTGACAGACATGGCGATGGGTATTAGTAACCAAGGTAGCGAAGAGGCAGAGGTAGCGCACGCTCACGTGACGAGAGCGGCCGAGCGAGCGAAAGAGTGAGCGCCATGGTGAGCGCGCAGGGCGGCTGGCAAGCGTGTGCGCGCGCCGCCCGCGCCACTCCACGCCAAAACACCCGTGCACATTCCGTCACGTGACCGCATGCGCGCGCCCGCCGCGCTTTTTGCGGAGTGGGGTTAAATTTTGGGACTCCGAGAGCGAAATCTGGGGCAGCCGCAGCGCGGTCTGCGCTGGTCGGCGCCAGGGTGGCGTTTGGCGCGTCGGGCGGGGGACCGGCGGCGCAAAGTGCGAGCCGACGGAGGTCCGCTTCGGCTGCTTCCGGCAAAAAAACTACGGGCGCAGCCGCCGCGCTTATGGGCGACGCCGCTGTTCCAGGCATTGTTGAGCCGGCAGCCCCAGATTTTCGGCCCACCGGCGAATGCAGGAACGTTGTCACTACCCTCAGACGTGGTAGCAAACCCTTCCAATGCGGACTCGCCGTTCCGAGTGACTGCTGAGTCGCAGTACATCACACTTATATACAACGCTAAAAGTTAGTTTTTCCTGAAGCAGCGTGTAGTAAGAACATCCAAAACTGCTTTCAGCAATCATTTCCAGCAAACGGGTGCTAAACACTTGCCCCTAAGTACGCGGGCTCTCGGTAGTAGCGTTGGGCCGCAAAACACAGGAAAAAGCTTTTCTGGCGAAGCACAGTCCCAGACACACAGCAGCCAGAAATAGCCCGTATCAAGAGCGAGAATTTAGCGTAGACGACACCTGCCAAGCGTAGCACTGGCGGATGCGTGCCCATTCTCGCGTGGCACTAACAATGCCGGTATACCCAAATCCGTCAGAGAAAAGGCGTGCCCGCATTCTGGTATTTTCTGTCCGCATCGCATTTTTTTCGCAGGTACTCCCGTTCCCCCCGCATTTCTTCTTTACCGAAAACGAAGCCGGCCTCGTCAAAAGCGCTCTTTACCCTGTTCCTCAGCACTGACGCCCACACCTCCCCGTCCGTGTGTGCACCGGTACTGCCCGCTATAAGACGCTCTGCTGCCTAGCCGCTGGTATCTATTTCGAGGAATATCCGCCGCCTGCCGCTTATTTATTTGTCCACGAGGGTTTTGTTTCGTCCAACTTTTTGTGTGGTTTTGTCGTTGACCTCGTCTGCGCCCTGACTACGCTTCTGCGCCGAGTCGCTTATTTATTTGACGGAAACATCGCTACGTGTGTCGTCCCAAAGCCTGAGATTTATCCCGCTACTCTTGGAAACCCACAATTAGGGCCAGCCTCTGAACCCCGGGTTTCGCAAACAATATCTGATATAATCTACAGAGAAGCCGTCGTCACACCTCGCTTGCTCTTTTGATGACATCTCTGTTGCAAAGAATTCTGCCTTTGGACTACCTGCTCAAATCGGAAATGGCAGACTCCGGAGTCAGCCCCAATGGGGACTCCTACAACGACCCGCTGTCGAACCAGGACACCAAAATCCCAAAGGAGCTAACCGCCCAGGGCACCACCCCGTCGGGGAAACCGAGAATCTTTGTGTGTGGGACGTGCACCCGAGCATTTGCCCGCTTGGAGCACTTGAGGCGCCACGAGCGGTCCCACACGAAAGAGAAACCTTTCATTTGCGGTGTTTGCCAACGAAAGTTCTCCAGAAGGGACTTGCTCTTGCGCCACGCACAGAAGCTCCACGCCGGCTGCGACGACGCCATCATCCGTTTGCGCCGCAAGCTGTTGAAGTCAAACTCCATCTCCTCGGCTTCTGAGTACCTTGAAGGCGACAACTCGCTCTACTCTCCAAACGGCCACACGAACTCCGATACGAAGTCGAGCTCCTACTCCACACCGCCGTCGATGCCGCAGGGCTCGGGCTCGGCGAACGCTATTAAATTCAACCTCAACTCTTTTTCTGGCCGAAACCAGGACCCTCACATGACGAACATGTCCCCAATGAAACTGTCCAGATCCAACTCTGTTAAGGACGCCAGTTTGCAAAGACGCATGTTTGACAAGAGAAACCTGAGAAACAGGGGTGCGTCGTTCTCGGCGCAGTCCGGCAGCAACTACGCAATGGCGCTGCCCCAGTATCCAGACACTAACTCCGCAGAAAATGTCGAGTTTTCAACACCCCAGTTTCTCCCGTCCTCCTCCAACGACGAGGATTCTTGGTTGAACAACTTGTGCTCAATCCCGGGAATGGCAAACTCCAAGGGCGAATTCAACTCCAAGAGCCATTATTCCATGGACAACGAGATCCCAAAACACACCGCCATGTTCGGCGCAGGTCTCTTCTCTGGTATGGGACGCTCCGATAGCGTTGCATCAAATAACTCAATTAACACGGTTGAGTCTATATCGGCAAACGCTCCCTTCTTGTCACATGTCAACCAAGGCACCCCATCGAACGGACACAATGAGATAAAAGGCGAATTCGGTGACACGGGTTACTCTTTCTACGACATTCCAGAGTCTATGATGGGGAGCGCAGGAGGTCCCTCACATATGGCACGTCCGTTGTCGCCTATCGAGCAGGAGTTTGAAGATGACCTCATGTTCGTGGACAATGCTGACCAGCTGCAGAATGCGGGGCAAAAAGACGACCAAGTGTCAAAGCTCGCGAGCGGAGATTTCAACTTTGACTTGTTGAACGATATCGACGAGCTTGGCCAAGATTTTGACGTTGGTAACAAATTTCTTCCGGCTGGGTACTCTTTCTACGGTGACAATCCGTCGGTCTCCTCGTCCGGGCTTGACTCTAACTCTCCTCCAGTGTACATGTCGCCCAATGCCGTTCACAACTCCCAAAGTTACAATGCATCCAAACAATCACTCACTATGATGCATGAAGTTGACTCTCGCAATACTCCCTACGAGGCACAGGTCAACATGGCTAGAGGAATCGACGGCAGATGCTACAGCAAGACAAAGCTCTTCACAAAAAATGTCAGGCGCATGATAAACAAAGCCTTGAGCAACTACCCTATTAGTGACGTCATGTCACCATCAATACCCTCCAACGAGAAGCTAGAGTTCTTCCTAAAGACGTTCATTGAAAGGTATTTGTCCTACTCACCCTTCATCCATCCGTCCAAATTGAACGAATATGAGATTATGAATATGACATCCGACGAAAACCCGCTGAATGACAGTGCTCGTGTCTGCATGCCTCTTTTGGTAGCGACCATGGGTGCTCTTTTGGCAAATAGCAAAAACGATTCGGAGCACCTTTACGAGGCCTCCCGAAGAACTATCCATATTTATCTAGAGAGCCGCAAGAGTCAGCGCGGGGCAAACAAATCTCCTGCTGCAAGCCAGGCCAATTCACTCTGGCTCATTCAATCCCTTACGTTGTCCGTTATCTATGGGTTATTCTCTGACAACGAGAACAACGTTTACATTGTTATTCGCCAGTTGAATGCACTCAATTCGTTGGTCAAGACATCTGCGAAGAACAACAATGAAATCTTTTTTTCCATAACAGGAGAAGACGAAATCTTCCACAATGCGGTCAAGGCTGGGACATTTAACCAGACATTAGGGTTGAGCGACGCTTATGAGAAGGACGACATCAGGTTTAGGAATAACATCAATATGCAATCACAGACTAGGGTTGTCCTCACCATCTACCAACTCACCAACTTCATTTTGATGATGTTCAATGTTCCACTCACTTTAAGCGCTAACGACCTTTGCTCGCTAGTCTTACCGAACACTTGCGACGAGTTCCTTTGGAGATTCGACACTTACAGAGACTTCTTGAACTACACCACCACATCGGGACTTTCAAGAGGATTTGACTACTATGTGGCAAAGAATGAACACAATGTAATCAACTTTAGAGACACTTTGTCGTCCTTGTGCCAAAGCGACTTTAATGGCGCGGTTGTCTCCAAGTTATCAAATCTAAGCAAGATTGGATTCAACACTATAGTGAAAGGGTTCTACGAATTCATGCAATATGAGGACTACAAGTACATGGATGTGGGTTTCATTTTGGACAATTTGACCTTGTTCCTAGATTCCTCGGAAAGAAATCCTGAGACACATCACCCTACCAATGGGCCTAGGAGTTACGAAAAGAGTGACTACGCTTTGTTGGTGAATTTCGTGAAAATCTGCTCAATCGTTGACTCCAAGCTTGTGAAGGAGCAAAGCTGGCTCAAAAACTATGACGAGTTGTACAAAAACTTCCACATGTTTTTGACCAGTATGGAATCAATCACTGACGAAGATTTCGTAAGGGTTATTGACTGCTGCATTATTTGCACCAAGTTGATATTGTTCCGTGCCGAACAGAGTACTCTCCAATTCGACCCTTCGCAAGGTGAGCAGTCGGCAGCTGAAAGTCAGCACCAGCATGCCGTGAACTTCAAAACGTTGGTGAGCGACTCGCTTAATACGGAAAATCAGCTAAATCAAGAGTTTGAGCGCAAGTACGGTTTGAACATTCATGAGGAGATTTTCAGCATGAAAACACCCATCCACTCGCAGATACTATTCCACATTTTTGTCATATTTTCGATATTTGCTATTCACATCGCCAAGCGGAACAACCCTGATAGTCGGTTGGCCAAATCACACAACATGAACGAGACAGCAAGACTCAACCAAAAGTTCCTCAGCTTGATGAGGCTTCTCACTAAGTTTGAGAGATTCCTCAAGGCGCAAGTCGAGAGCTCCAAGGTAGACTCGGAAATATCCAATGTGTTCCTCTTCCTGTCTGGAATCAGTGATGTTATACTTACTGGCAATGGGATGCACGAGACCAGCGCTCTCGAAAGTGAGCAGCTCAGCAACTTGTTCGCGTACAGCTTGAGCAAAACGCTCTACGTTTTGAAAATTGGGGAGTTAATGATGAGATTCTTGTACGAGCACAACATCAAAGTGAGCATCTACAAAAAGTTGAGTGGCTCTTTGTCGCAGATCAGGAAGTACTTGATCGATGAGGAATCCAAAGTCATGCCTTGACGTATAATCTGCATGATTATGAGTTTACGTATAATGAATGAATATAATTTATTGCAATCGAAGTGTTTCGTAGAGACAATAAAAAAAAAACTCGAGCTGAAGAACCAAACAAAGTCTGCCCGCGAGAATTCCGCAGCCTGAGTTTCGCATCGCCGTGCGTTATCGGATCCTTCTACTCGCACGGACCCTCTGAATATTCTTCGCCACGATAAAACATATCAGATTTTAAACACTGCCTTTTTTGACTCTACAGCAAGAAACCTTACATAAATAACTTTATTGCTTTCCCAAGAATGCCCCCAAAGACTAAAACAGCAACCAAGAAGCAACCTAGTTTCATTGAGTTGGACGAGCTGCTGACCAAAGATTTGAAGCTCGTTGTTGCTAGCTTTTTCTGCCTTATGGCCATTTTGTTCCACTATGCCTGGATCATGAGACAATGGGTTTTGGACCCCGAGCTTCCTCGCAGCACCTTGATCCGCTACCTGTGCTCTCTTGTGATAACCGTGCTTTTCAGTGGAAGCACGTTAGTTTTTGTCATCTACCCAAAGATCTACGGCACAGGCAAAGTGCTTGAGAAAACCGAGGAGCAGGCGTTGACGAGCGAGCAGAAGAAGACACAATAAGGGGTTTCGACGTATTCAGTTGCTTAATATACTAGCCTTTGTGGCTCACTCTCCACGAAAATGTGGGAACAATTTGCGTTTCGGTTGTAGCAACACACCAACCAAGCTTAGTGGGAGTTGAGGTTTCTGCTGACCCAGTTATTGGGTCATGATCTATAAGATCCTTCCCAAACCCACACCGTAGACTCCGAGAGTCACCAACGATACCATGTTGAGCAACGAAGATATGCCATGGTACATACCAAATTGCTTGCCCAACTTCTTGTACTCCTCAGTAGGCTGAACGGCGCCATCCACGAACTTCTCGTGCTGCTTTTCACCCTCTAGTTTCTTTTTGTCCTCCTTAATGCCCTTGCAGATTGGTAGAACCAAAAAGTAGTTGAGCGCACCGGCGATTGCTGACACGGCCAAAACCGGATACGCAAATCTGGCGGAGAGTGGAGTGGTCAACCCTATCAAGATTGGAGCTGCGGCCTGGCCAATGAAGTAGATAGGGAACACCTTGTTCTGCAAGTTTCCGAACTCCTCTCTTGGCATGTGCTTGAATGCTATTGGCGAAACAATGTACGAGTGCATGACCCCACCGCCGAAGGCCACGGACAAGAGAAGAAGGTTAACTGCGCTTTTCACGGATCTGGACATGGCTCAATGGAATTTCGTGTATTCTGAGGTACTAGGTGGTGACTTTGTAGAAATCCGCGAGCCGGCTTTTGAGCCAGTTGGGAATCGCGTGATTCCACTGCGCATGCACTTCAATGAGTGTCTGACACCCTCAAAGAGTGTCTATCATCCTGAACACGTTATTCAAAGAGCTGACCTTTTCTTGCTCCTCATATCTCAATATGTCCTTCTCGAGCTCGTGCTGATGGCTCGCCATCCAAACAAAATCACTCTGTAGACCGAGACTGAGAGGGTTAGCCATACGCGCCTCTTGGTCCTGCTTAAGCCTCGACGTCTGCTCATACTCTCCCGCAGCAGACTCGGCTTGATCGACAATTTTCCCGTCGATACCACACATGGCGGCTACGTTCATCCCGAATGACCCAGGTGCGGTGCCCTCCTCCAACTTGTACAAGAACGTGATGTTTCTGGAGCTTTGGTCCACAATGATGCCCATTCTCATAGGCTTGATTTGCGGGTGCTTAACAAAAGAGACACCCAAGCTTCCGTAGTGAGTAGCAAAAAAACCAAGCGGCTGTACGTGGGTCGCCAAATGGTGTAATACAGATTCCGCAATCGCATATCCATCGCTGGAAGAGCCGCCTCTTCCCAACTCGTCGAGAATAACTAGTGAGTTTGGAGTGGCGTTACTCAAGATTTTCTTAGTCTCTGACAATTCGACGAAAAAAGTGGACTTCCCTTGGATGATGTTGTCGTTAGCCCCTAGCCTGGTCATTATTTTGTCGACTGGTGTAAGCTCCGCCTTGCTTGCAGGTAAATAGCAGCCGATTTGACTGAGAATAACCGCCAATGCTGTAGTCCTCATGAGTGTTGACTTGCCTGCGGCGTTTGCACCTGTCAAAAGTCCAAAGTTGGCATTAACGCCTCCAAGCTTAACATCATTGGGTATAAATTCAGAGCTCCCAACGAAACACGGGTGTCTCAATTCCTCAAAACATAAAGAGCCTTTTCCTTCGTCGAGGAAAGTGGGTCTGCACGACGGGTATCCGATAGTTTCAGATGTCTTCGCAAGTGCAACTAGACAGTCCATTTGACTAATGACCTTGATCACAGAAACCCACGATTTGTAGTTCACGTCAAACCTTTCGTACAATCTCGCCACGATGTTTTCACACACTGTCTTGTGGAGCTCCTTCTGCTCCATGAGCTCTCTAACGAGGACCTTCACTTCAGGCGACCAATACCTCTTTACTTTTGATGTTGCTGCCATTTGTTGCCAATCCTTAGGGATGTTTTTGATCTTTATTGGCATTTCGATCAAGTATAGTTCCTTACCAGAATCTCTGTAGCAAATCTCGTGGGACTTGTACTGCTTTTTGTATGTTTTCAAATGTTCGTTCAATTGGGCCTCCAAACCTTTTATCTTCCCGATTGACGCGTCGAACTCCTCATCGACACCCTCTGCTGGGACAACAATATTCAACAACGCCTGTTCTCGGTCAAAAGCGTCTTCCCACGAAGCTATCAACGAGTGTAGTGTGGGTGGAAAAGCACATATTAAATCTTTCAAGGCTCCAGCCAGCAGAACGTCGTATTTCTCTAAACTTTTGAAAATTTTTGATACAGTCTCAAATCCCTCCACAACCTTCAAAAAATCCTTGAACTTCAACGTCTTACTGTGAACTCGCGCGATAAGTCGCTCTAAATCTGGCAATTGATTGAGGGAGGTTTCAAGGGATACTCTCAACTCAGGCTCGTTGTTCATGAGATAGTCGACCGCGTCGTAGCGCAGATTGATTTCAGCAGAGTTTACCAACGGGTTGATAACCCATCGCTTTAAAGCTCTCTTTCCAAATGAAGTGATGGCTCTGTTGAGCAATTTGAACAAGGTCCCTTTTTCGCCACCATCAAACGAGTTGTTGAGAATCTCAAGATTGCTTAACGAAATTCCGTCCAACAACATGTGTGTACGTGAGCTTCTCAGGAGTTTGTACTCCTTGAAGTTATTCAATGTCATAATACTCTCATCGAGCTTTAACGACTTCAAGTAATACAATAAACCTCCAAATGCATTAAACGCAACTGCGTGGTTATCCTTGTACTTGAGAAGGAGCTCCGGGTAATTCGAGTAGTCATCAAGGTCTTCCGCTGGGTAGTACTTACTCTTAGCAAGATTTTCCAAGGCGGTATCGAAGTCCCAAAACTCCGAATATGGGTCCAAAGAGTTCCAGATCTGGTGAGTGCTATGAGCACTGTACTTGATTATCTTCACCGCAGCCGAGCAAAGGTTGTGCTTCTCGCAGAGAACTTCTTTTGGCTTGATCTGGGCGATCAAAGTGTCCAACTTGGTGCACTCGTCGTCATCAACAATCTCAATGAAGTTGAGCTCGGAGGTGGCAGTGTCGACAAAGCAAACCCCGAATACCTTGTCGCCTGCCATCGACGTCGACTCCTTGATCGCCATGCAATACGTGGCCATGTCATCTTTAATCATGTCAAGGTCCGTGAGAGTACCACCGGTCAAGACTCCAGTGAGCTCCCTCTTGATGATCTTCTCCTCTTTGCTCCCGCCTCCTCTCATTTCTTTGGCCAACAAAGATTCCTTTTGATCGACTTTGGCTACTTTATAGCCAAGACTAATGAACTCTTTGGCCCAGTATTCGAACGACATTTCTGGGACACCGGCCAACTTCATGTTTGCTCTGCCACCGCCTGCGATCTTGAGGTCAAACTTAGTATTTGCGATGACAGCGTCGTTCTCGTAGAGCTCATAGAACTTCCCTTTCTTGAAGAAGACTACTGTGTCCCACATTTTGCTCTTGATCTCCCAGTACTGCTTCTCAAAAGCTGTGAACTTCGCCCACGCTGATGACGGGACATACAAAGTACGCGAATCGTACTCAGGATCGTCGACAGGGCGCTTCTCGGCATCTTTGATATTCACAAGCCACTGGTACCTTTCCTCGTTTTCTTTCTCAAAGGAGTTCCTGACGGGTTTTTGTTTTGTAGGGCCCTTCTTTTCGACCTTAGGTGACGGCGCAACGTAAGAAGAGTTTGCCAAGAACTTGGTTCCCAACGACGAGGAGCCGGTGACTGATGACGACTCTGAAGAGCTCTTTGTGGGCTTCTTCTGTTTCTTGGCCACAGGTGCTTCATCCTCAGAAGCCTCCGGGTCCTCTTCTGCTGCACTGTTCTCGCTGTCGTCAGCAATGAAGTCACTCATGTGATCGTCGTCGTCATCCTCTTCAGCTGCATCGAGCTTAAAATCATCCTCGTCGTCGCTGTCCACGACCCTCCGTCTCTTCCTTTGTATGGGGGCACCTTCGTCCTCGGAGTCCGTTTCCGTGTAGGATATGGATTTCTTAGCGCGTCCTCTCTTGGAAAGAGAGAGTTCCGGCTCTTCTTCCGTCGCTTTGGACGCGCGCAAAGATGGTGCTGGCGGTTCTTGTTTTGTTTCTGAAGCTCCCTGGTCGTCCATCTTCTCGCTGCGTTTATTGGAAGAAGCTTTGTCTGCGGCCCTCACTGGCGACGAATGCATACGAAGGGCGAGGTTTTCCTTCTCCATCGCATCGGATTCCGACGTCAATGGCGTGTCTCTTTCTGCGCATATCAAGCTCGTGTCGTTCTCCTTATCGCTATCGTGTTCTGCCGACTTTGATTTCAATGGCGACGATGTAGGACCGTGCTGTGGCGTAGACGCGGGTTTGAAGAAAGACATCAACGACAGCTGCTTCTTGTTTGAGGAGCTGCTGCCACCTTTGAGCTTTGTTGATTTCTTGACTGGCGTGACTTTCGACATTGCGTCTGGAGCTCTAGCTTACGTGTATTATGGTCTGGTCAAGAAAATACGAGGGCAAGAAAGAAGGTGCTAGCTAAAGTATACACGACGCGGGGTGCGCCAGCATCGCGATTCCAGGAGCGCGTATCGAGCAGGACTGCGAAATCGCGTGTTACCTAGTGGGAGACGAGCAGAATACTGATCAGCGTAAAATTTTGTAAACTTAGGTGTTTAAGCATTAGCTAATCAGGAAATGTGGTGAATACCGATCTGGTATCGTAATCGAATAATTATATCTTTTCTTATGAGTTTTTCTGGCCAAAGCAAGTTACCCTACAAACCACTTGTGTCGAAAGTGCGCGAAGTGCACAGCTTTTGCAAACAAGGTAAGAAGCAACCCTGGAAAAGCCTCCGTCAGGTCCATTAAATTTTCTGTTTATACATTAAACGTAGACTATCTCACACAGTGGCAAAGCCACAACCTTCATAACTTCCACTACTTCCACCACTTCCAAGCTATACAAACAGACTACAATTCAGAGTCTCCTCTCACTCTTCTCATTGCTCCATCCCGCATCCAATCTGCAGAGCCGTCGCATTTTGCACCCATTTGCGTCCGGATCACCAACTCAAACCACCACTCCATTTGCTCAGATGCTATTCTTACTTTATTTGTTGTCTCTCTCCCAGTGCTTAGTTATTGCCCAAAAGCCAATCCACCGAGTCTCCTCTAAAACACATGACTCCAAGCAAGTGAGCCTGATGCTCTACGGCTTCTATTCGGATGCTTACAAGCTTAAGAGCAACGTCAACAAAAACTATCTCACAAACTTCAACAGCATAGCACTACAGTACACCAGCGACCCAGACTGCGTCGACAAGTCGCACATAAAGTACTACATCAAGTCCTTCTCGTTGATACACTTCGACTACCCTGCATCTGAGTGCGGTCTAAATACCAACCCCAAGTTCGTGTCGGTTGTCACGCCCGCTCCAGATTTTCACCGAACCGTTCACGGCACGCTTGACCGGCTTGCCAGCGAGTTGGTGCAGAAGTCACAAGTGTACGTTGAGGCACTACAGGGTTTCGACTTCCGTTTCTATGACTTCGAAAACCTCAACTACGACTTGACCTGTGAGAATAGCTACCTTGAGCTAATGCAAGTGATGTTCCGTGAGAAAGTCCTCGAGGTGACACTTCTGATCCAGGTAAGTGTTCCAGAGAAATGCACATTCGCTAAGCTCAATCCAGACTACTCTACCACTTTTGATGCAAATACTGCCACTGTCCATATACCATTGACAGGGGAGTTCTTATGTCAACTGGGAAGGTCAGTTTCCTGTAAGAAAAGCCTTGCCAATACAAAGAGCACTCGGTACAAGTTGTACGACTAGCCCGAGTAGACAATCACGGGCCGTGCAACAATGCAGGCTACGAGACAATCTGAGCAAGCAAACCTTGCTGGACAAAACAATGTCGTCACCAAAACTTTTAAAATATGCTAATGATGCTTTACTTCGACGCGCTTTGCTGCCTCCTGAAATCTTGCTCAAGAAAGTGTTTGAGCACATCTATCGCGGCTATCGAGTCCTCACAACTGTCATGCTCGCCCGACTGGATAGTCCGGCTCAAATACTGGAATGCCAACTGTTTGAGCGAGAACCGGAAAGTGGGCGTCGGCTTGTGTTTAGGATATAGTATCGCTGTGTCAATGATCTTGCTATGGATAAGCCGCATGGCATTCATATCATTTTCCAAACCATGTCCAATCATGATAGTGTTCGCATCCACAATCTCTCCGAGTAGTGCAATCAGGTCTTCGAAAGAAAGCGCCTCTTTTTTGATCTCGGCAACTCCCGACCACCGCGTATTGAGATCTAGAATGTCACCCTTGGGCCTCACCAAGTGGTCCAATACTTCTTCTCCCGAGAAGAAGTCAATGGCAGTAATGCGTAGCAACTCAAACCCATTCGTAGTGAACCCCATCTCGCAATCGATTCCGATCGCTTCCAAGCTGCCCTTGCGAACACCCCATACGTTTTCTGTGTTGATGAACGGGATGGCGTGGTGCATTTCCGACGGACCGTCCCAGTAGAACACGTGGTTGTCTGCTTGCGTGCAAGGCTCGGTATCCGTGTGTCCAAAAACGCCTCCACAACATGAGTACACCCTAATCTTCGATTCGTTCTTGACAGGACGCCCAGAGTGATATTTGCAAGTCACCTTCTTGCGTACGTCGTCTAGCTTGAACTCGTTCTTGCACCTGGAGCACTGTTTCACAGGTTTCGGTTCGTCGATGGGCGACGGAACGTCCATGATATAGCCGAACTTGATGAGCTTCTCACGCGCAATACACGTTTCCTGTAGTAGGCGCAAGTATGTTTCTCTGGTGATCTGTGGAGCGTCGTTTCTTTTTACCTTTTCAGGGTGGTTGATCTCGTATAGCCTTCGCCGTATGGCCACGTTGTATGTAGACGTGGAGCTGGCGCTGGCCACCTTGAATTCCTCTTCTTTGGCTGTCTGTACAGGCGTCGGGTGGTCTGGATTAGCTTTCTTCAAAGCCTCTACAAGATGCTCCACACATTTCCTTCGGACGGGGAGCAAAGCGGGCGAAGGGTACACCGGGAGCGGCGTACAGTACTGTGCATCAGCAACCTCGCTCCTGCCCTTTCTTAGTTCTAGAGACTCCGCTATGCGCAAGCGGTAAGATTCCACCGAGTCGCTTTCAGTTGCAGCGTGGAACTCTTTGTCGATTGCTAGCCTGTTGGGAGTCTGTGTCAGGCCCTTTTCTCTCAAGAACTTGGAGAGTTTCTTCAAATTCTCCTGTCTCTCGAGGCGAGGGATGAAAGAGACGTCCGGCAAATCCCGAGGGACTACGAACAGAAGATCCGCTTTGGGTTCTTCCTTCTCCTGTGGCTGTTGCGTCAGTGTCAGCTTCTGCTCAGGATTGGCGCCGACAGAACCATCGTCCAGAGACGCAAGTTTGGCGCGCTTTTTACCACTACCATCGCCGGTACTGTTTCTTCCTTTCTCTTTATGACTAAACAAGCAATTGGTGACGTTACATTCTCTGCCTCGGGCTAGCTGTGGACACTTCACGTTTGCAAAAGCATTGTCTGGCACTTTAAACATGGGCTGCGAGGAGTGCGCCTCTAAAAAGTCGACTAGGTAGATCCAGGCGAGAACGTTCTCACGTAGCTAGTGGCGTTTGGTGTGTCGCTGACGTTTGGGTATACTACGTTACGAGTTGGTGCACTCTGGTGAGGTGAAAGGTGGAGAGTGCGCACAACTGAGCGGGCTCACCACCGGCGAGGTTACCCGCCCATGTCATCGCAGCTCGCACTATATAAGGCAGCGGTGGGCGGCCTGGTTGGAAGTTTTTCTTTTTTTTCTTTGTCGACGTACTTCATAGGATCATTTCTATAGGTCACGTTCCACAATGACTCTTCTAAAGAGCCACTGAATCCAACTTGGTTGATGAGTAAGATACCCTTGCGCCCTCAAAGTGAGACTTAATTTAGCTTGTCCACGATCCTTTGCGGTCTGGTCATCTACAATTTGTTTGCCTTTTACATGAATGCTAGCCTTCGCGACTACGTGTTCCAAAAGGAGCGATGATCTTGACCCTGTTTTGAATGCTTCTTCGGAAGACTCATCACAGGGTGGGTGCAAGCGGCAGTCTGACAAGTTACCTAGCTTTCCCCTCTTAGTTAAGAAGGACGGCTAGGGGATCTGAATCATCCATATGTTGTGCAGAAGTCGGCATATATCACTCTTTGTATCGAGCCTCGCTTCGATTGACGTTGCTACGGCTCCTTGGAGAGGGTGTTATTGTAGTGATACATACTAGTGTAGGGGACGTCCCGTGTGTGAACGCTATATTCACATGATAGGGTTGAACGTGCGTTTTTAAACAGCGTCGGCACTTGCTTTTGGCGGATACTCGTACAACTTGTAGTAGTCGACGACTTCCCCATTTAAGTTGTTTTCGCCGTAAATGGGTAAGAAAAAGAGATTTCTCCACTTGATCTCGCCAATGAACCAGAAGTCCAACCAGTTCTGCTTCCATCCAAAGTCGGTAGGAATGTCAAAACTCTCGATCGACGTATAGTGGTCGCTATGGGTTGTCTTTTGGAACAACGAAAGAAGGGCCACCTTCACCGTCATGAAAAACTGGTCCAATCCAACCAACTTCAAGCACGTGTTGAGACCGCTACGGTGCCTGTGCTCAGACTCAGCGGGCTGGTTTGGAACTTGAGTGGCCCCATTTGGACCTTCAAAATCCCAGGGTACCGTGGAGTGGTTATACGATGGGTTGGACATTTGTTTGTTCAACGAACTGAACTCCCACGTCGTGAGGCCCTTCAAAATCTGAAACGTCTGGACAACGCAGAGGAACGTGATCCACACTCCTTGGAACCAACACCACGCAGTCAAGTTGAAGAGGAAATGCCTGGAGACGTAGCCCAAGCACAAGTCGTCAGACAAGAAGTAGCACAGGTCCTCGACATCACTCGAGTATCCCATTTTCTTTCCGTAGATCTCAAAGTATTCGATCGCCAGAGACGAGAACAAGATAATTGCAAGAATCAAGCTGTAAACAAAAGCGAGAAACAACTTGTGGTTTCTCACCCCGATGTCATTGTATACCCAGGGGCAGAAATGGTCGAATCTCGCAATGAGAGCTTGGCTCACCTTAGAGTATTTGGACCGCAAGGACTTGCGGGTGAATGTGTTGACGCAGAAGTGCTCTGTGTCAAACTTCCCCATTTTGATCAAGTTTTTCACTTCTCCAAACACGATGCTGGGGTCCGTTGGCACCGGGATAATACCGGGGTTGATCGTCATAGCCTTGAAGAACGTGTAAGTGAACACCACAATGCAAGCGAAGAGCAAGAGCGAGGTGAAGAACTTCTTGAAAATGACTCTGGGCAACACAACGAAGAACCACGACACGACGGTCCAGTTGGCGGTTGCGGAGAACAAGCCCGCGAGGTACGGAGTCAGGAAAAGAGCTTTGCTTTTGCGGAGGTAGATTGGAATGATGAACAACTGCAAGAAAAGGATGGACACGGCGAATATAAGGATGCTCAAGAATAGCTTGGGGATGACGTAGCCCAAGTGGAATGAGCAGATCTGAAGAACGGCCGGAAGCGTGACGTATGGCACGAGGAAAGTGATAATTTTGGCTGTGTCGGGCGAAATGAGGTGGGACGTCTTGGCCCAGTTCTTCTTCGGGCTGCGGTCGTCCTCCTTCAAGACCAGTATCCAGGTCTCCTCGCAGTTCATGTCTGCGGCGACGCCAAAAGAGTCTTTGTTCTTGTCGTTTTTGTGGAAGATGTCCGCGCCAGCAGCGAGGAGCGCCAGGAGCACGGACTTGTAGCCACGGATGAACGCCCAGTGGAGAGGCGACATGCCGGAGTTGTCGAGCTTCGACACGTCGGCGCCGTACTTGAGCAATGCCTTCACGGTGAGCACGTCGCCCTGGTACGCTGCCCAATGTAGCGCGGTGCACTGGATGTTGTCGGGCTCGTCTATGTAGAGGGACTTGTCGATGGAGACGCACTTTAAGAGGAGGTAGACGACCAACGTGATGTTGGAGCTGTGCACCGCCAAGTGGAGCGCGTTGTAGTTTTGCGAATCCGTGAGCGTGGGGTCTGCGTCGGTGTTCAATAGGAGATAGTCCACTACGTACACCAAGCCGTTTCTGCACGCCCAGTGCAACGGACTGGCCAGGAGCGTGCCGCCGAGCTTGTTGGGGTCTGCGCGGCTGTGCTCGTTCTCCGTCAAGTATTTGACGATGGTGATGCGGTTGTTGATGGCGGCCCAGTGGAGGCCCGTAATGCCCTGGCTGAAACAGTCGCCCGCGTGCACCTGGCCCGAGGATATCAACTCCTGGACACGCGGCAAGTCTCCGTTCTGGCACGCGGTCATAAACAGCGCCAACGTCGGGTTGAGCTCCTCTTCCGTGGGCAACAGCCCTGGCGCGTTGTCTGCGGGCGCCACGGGCTCCTTATGCGGGCTCTCCATGTGGCTCAAGTCCTGCAATTGGTAGGACTCTACCGTGGGCGAGTCCACTACGGGCGGGACGTCCTTGAGGTGGTCGACATGGTCGATGTGGGTGTTCTTTGGTGATGTTTCGCCGTTGGTGGCTTCCAGGTCCAGCGTGCGGAGATCCGCCAGGTCTTCGTCGACAGTGAAGAGGGCGTGTTTTTCCGTGTCAGCGGTGGACGCGGATTCCGGCGCCACAGACGAGCCGTGGCTCGGGTTGTCAGAGCGGGGCGGCTGGCTCATGGACGCGTAGTGCAGTATAGTGCCTTTCTGGTGTGCTGCTTGGTCACTGGCACTTGATCTGGCGCGGCTGCGGCTGAGCCCGCTTAGCTGGACGCGCAGGAACACCTGCCAGACACAAAATAGTAAAAGAGGTGTTTACGACAGTAGAGTTGCAACAAATATATCACGGGCGGCAGCTGGACATTATGGAGATGTTTAAAAAGTTCGTATAGATATTTTTGCTATGTAGCGTTCGGGTGTCAATGTCTTGAAATGGTGCGCACCGTCTGAGGGACGCAGCGTGGGCACACGGCAAGAGCTACAGTAAGGGCCACACGCACTAGATGGAGCCAGCAAAAAGTAGACGTATTGTACAGACGCCTAGGACATCCTTTCGGCGCCTTGGCTCTTCTTTCGGCGCCTCACGCCGTTTTCTCGGCAAAACTGCGTATGCTCTTGCCGTCGTCGTCCACGTACGTTTCGAGCGTGCCCGTGGCCGTTGCGCTCGACGACAGTGTGGTCGCCTCAGACGTCACGGACGTGCTGGGGGTGCCGGAGCCCTTAAGGTTGCTTTTCACAAACTTTTTGATCTGCTGGCCGGCCTTGGCCGCGCCCGGCGCAATGCTCCCCTCCACGAACGGCTGCACCTTGTCGTTCAAGAAGCCGGGTCGGACCTCGCTCTCCGGGATAATGCCCAAGTTCTTCTGGCCGACACGTTCCAAGTGCTTTTCGAGCAAAAGAAAGTTCCTCAGGTTCGCCTTGTACCCGATTTCAATGAGGTCTCCCACGATCGGAATGAGCGAGAGAAGAAAGTCCACAGTAATGTTGAAAAGGAAGATGAGCTGGATGTCGAGCGGGAGCCCGTCGTCCAACGACCGCGCCTTCCAGTAGAGCTTGAGCGACCAGAAGTTGGTGACCAAGGGCCCGACGATCGGCACGAGCCCGACCAAATTGGAGAGCCCCAACCGCACACCGAGCAATGTGAACCACATATCGTAGCGGAACGCCTGCTTCTTCACCGACATCAACACGGCAGTGTCGTTCTGGCTGATGCCGGCGGGGATTTTCCGCGTCTGCTTTTTGTACTTGGGCGCCCCGTTGGGGTCGAGGCCCACCACGACGTGCTCGTAATATGGGTCCTCTACGCCAAAACGGGTGAACTGGTTGTCCTTGAGGAACCGGTTGGAGATCCACTTGAGGACAAAAGAAGACATTGTGCGAAGTGTAGTGGGTGTGAAAAAGTGCTAGTGTTATTTCGTTTATTGGTGTGGCGGGCGCTGTTGGTGGGTTACACGTAGCGATTCTTTGCAAAAAGCAAAGTACCCGGCTCAGACCTGTCTTTATGGATGATGCTTGCGAATTGCTGCGAAATTCCTAATGCGTGCTGCGTGCCGTGTGCATTGTCATGTGCATTTCCTTCGCTGCGTGCCAGCTCTCAACTCCACACCACCTGGACCAACAAAATCCGCCAGGAGTCCAACAAAACACACCCACGGCCACTCTACGCCGCCGGCACCTCCACCTGGCTACCGCTTAGTTTTCGCTTTGGACCCACAACTGCCAATTTTCCGCGCACCTGCTACGCCAGCTGAGCTTCCCCGGAAAATCAGAGATTAGCCACAACCATTATCGATTGGCACAGCTATTCTTGGTTATCGCCCCAGGAAAAGGCACCGCTACAGACGCAGAAATCGAGAGATAGAATTCGCAAAAGTGCTCCAAACATGGTTCTTCGCTCTGCAGTGGGTGCCATGGTGTTTCGGCTCCCCTACTCGGACCGAATCCCCGCCAGAATCAAGTCCTTGATCAAGGAAGACGATTTTTCGCTAGAGCAGTTCGACGTGCCACCGGAAGAGGTCCGTCCGCTCGTGACGCCAGCGGAGAAGATCCGGCTCAGGATGCTTGAGCGCAGGTCCGCCGACACGCGGCCCAAATCAATGGAGTACGGTTACGAGCTGGACGAAGCCGAAGACGGCGAGGAAACGTTGAAGGAGACCGAGTCCGAGAGCCTACGAACGGCAATGATCGAGCAGTACCTCAGCGAGCAGAATGACGAATTCAACTCGCTCATAGACCGCAACTTGAAGGAGGTTATCCGGCAACAGGAGACGTTTTCCGAGAATGCAAGCTGGCGACGGCTCTTTTTGGAGCTCGCGTTGGCCCGCTCGAGCGACGAGGCCACGCTGCGCGTCAACCGCTTGGTCAACAAGGCCTCGGACACCGTCTACTCGTACGTGCCGTTTGTGCGCAACGAGGCGCACACACGGAAACTCCTCGAAGATTACGATAACCTGGAGATCAAAAGGGAGACCATGGCCATCTTGGACCCGCTCGACTACGACTCCAAGGTGGCGTTGCTCAAGCAGTTGATGGTGGACTTGGGCGTCCGTGCCGACGCGGACGACGTCATCAACTTCACGCGCGGCGTCACGCTCCTGGAAGACGCCACCATCCTCGACAAGGTGGAGCTCCTAACGCTATTGTCGGTGCGCTTGTCGTTCATCAGCTTGAAGTACTGCATCCCGATCACCAGGCTCCTCTACACGAAGTTCAAGCACGACGAGATTGTGCTCATCAACAACAAGAACCTTAGCAAGCTACTAACGGTAATGGTGCGTCTGATGGAGGCTTTGGAGGAGAAGCTCAACACACAGACGCGGCCAACAACTCGTGAAGACGCATGAGGACGATCACCAAGTTGCCAAGAGCCCTACCTGGTTACAATATAGGCACGGTTCTCGAATGGTTGCAAAACACGACCGTTCGTGACCGTTCAAAGTGCCGTCCAGCGTACCTTTTGGGCATTGGCTGCCCAAGGCAACCCTTCTACAAATTTGCTCGAGCCGTACCGGAAACACGCTGGCACCACCGATGCGAGGGCCCGCATCCCTGCCGTTATTGTTAGGGCGCCCGTTAGGCCCTTGTTCTAGCAGAGCCGAGGCCGTCGCGCGAGTGGAATTCTGACGACAGCATGCGGGTGCAAGAAAAGTGTTTCAGTTCAGCTGCAGCAGCCATCTGTGGTACTTAAGCGCCCGCCAAAGTGGCTTCAGGCATCTATGTCAGTGCCGCTACGCGAGGTAGTTCTTGATTCACTATGCTCGCATACTGAAAGCTCGCATAGTACTGTGCCACTCACTTTTTCACTTGGTGCTGTGCTGCCGCGCATTAGCTGTCGCCTTCTTTACATGCGCATGAAGCCACGCGCTTTACGCAGCTGTAGGAATCACACTATGCCCATTGTCTATTACTTTACAGAAACACTACGCGGTGTCCAAGCAAATAGCACTGGCAGGAGTCGGGGTTGGTACGCTGGGGAAACCCCTAACCGCTTAAAGCAACTCGACTTGCATTTCCGCTTTTCTTACCTCCACGGGCGAAATAGGGGCACGGATAATTACTCTTTCTGCTGAGAACATGCCGTTTGAGAACAATCCCCCTGCATCCAATGCGTAGAAGTTCGCGGTTACCCGGCGGCAGCAAGGCGTCTACACCAACCACGAGCGAGCATCCCGCGGGTCTGTGCCGGAAAGGACTGCGTGGCACTTTATGCCAGGTAGCTCTAGCGTCTATAGAAATACAAGCCAGCATCGGTCACCTCCGCTTCTGCGCGACTTTTTGTTTTCCGGCGTACCAGTCTTTTTTCTCTACTCCTTAATTTCGTGGACTTTTCCTACACAAACTCTGGTCCTTGCAAGAAACCTAACTGTTTTTCTCGCCATCGAAAGCTTACTACATCCGGCTTACTCGAGGTGACTAACTACTATTCTGGTTCTTTTAGCAGGTCTTTTGTTTTATTTCGAGCGTTTGGCGACTGTCTTCAACTACTGTCGATCGACAAAGGGATAGAGCTTCTGTCCTTAGTGCCACGCCACCCTCCTTGTACTTTCCTGTGTGCAAGTACAATCTGACCCCTTGATTGGCTGGTTTCAGATTTTTTTTACGCCTTCGCATTTTTGGCACAACTCGTCCATACGTTTTTCTGGACTTTGTGCCGTTTCACGTGACTCGCACTCGCACTTTTTATTTTTTTTTGATTCAATATGGCTTTGTGCTCTCAAGCATTCCCCACCGCATCCAAGCGCTCTTGTGACCTTGCGCGTGTGTCCCAGTGTGACTCGCCCTCAGCGAAAAGAGTCTGCTTATCGAAGATTGACGTGAACGCCAACAAGAGGCTCTCGCAGCCATGTTTGGCCAAGGTTTCCAGCAAAGCTTGCTACTCGTCTTCGTCGGACTCACTCTCCGAGTCTGAGGATCTGCAGTCTTGTTACATTGCAGACCAGATCCGGGCCAAGAGACGTGCCTCCAGTAGGGTTTCTTTCTCGTTGAATGGAGATGTCTCGAAGGCTGTGTCGCAATACAGCGACGATGACGGCTACGATGACGAAGCAAGAACGGGTGAGACAAACAAACGTTCTTGCAACAACGATGACAACTTGGACTGTAAGTTACTGAGCTCGCCCTCTTCTGCGTCGTTGTACGTCAACAACCACAACGGGAACATTCGTATGGCTCATCGTAACTCGTCGACTGGAAGTTTCTTCCAGATTTCTGACAGCTGCTCGTCTGTGGGAAGTTCTAAGAAGTCTATTCCTGTCTCGGACAAGCACTCAAGAATGAACTGCTTCAACTATCTTGTCGGTGCGATTGACGAGGCATGGGCTAGATACTGCGACGCTGCGTCGCACATCGAGAGTGAGGCCTATGGCTACAACACTCCTGGCTCTGTTGTGACAGACGATGAGGATGACTGCGGCAACACGACTGAGTTAACCGACTATGAGAGTGAGACGGAGCACTCTCCGATGTTCAAGTTTATGGTGACGAGAAGGCCATCGATATTTGGACATGGTGCGCAGAGCGCTGATCAGACTTCCACAGGGAAGGACCCATCTTCTTGCCACTTGCAGGCGTTGAAAGACCGCTTGACCAAAGCCAAGTACTTTTTGCAAGACTTGGTGGACTCAGACGACGCAAGTGACGCGTTTGCTTTCTGGAAGAGATGGGATATGATTAAGTACGCAACTATCGAGTTGGTGGAGGACGACGATGATGATGAAGTTGTGGAAAGCACCATTGACGAGTTGGAGGATGGTCGGATTTTCACAAACTAAGTGATGAGAAATGAAAAGAACACCCATGAGTTGCATGGGGACGGTGAGGAGACAGGGAAAGATATTTTTGCAACTGTTTTATTATTTGATATTGGGTTGGTCACGAGGGTTTTGACGTGACATGATAAACATTGCGGGAGGACACGTCCTCTGCGCATAGGGATATATTAGCTTGTACAATAGAATATTAGGTGGAATTTTTGCCGTGGTGTAGTGATTTTGTGGTGAGGTGGTTGATGGTGCGGTGTGGCTGCGGCCACGCGACATATAGATCCGACGTTGCGAACTACTCTCAGCACTCAATCCACATGCTTCACTCCACTATTTTCAGCTTATTGACCGTCTCCGCCACTGCTCTCGCGGCCTCGGTCGGAATTGGTACGCACAAGTGACGTGGAGCGGCTTTCCGCCCAAGCGTGCTCCCATTTTTTGCGTAGTTTTTCCTCCCATTTTACTAACAACTCAGACGTCACCAAGGCTGTCGAGGACTGCCACTACAAAGCCAAGAACGGCGACAGCGTGTCGGTGCATTACACCGGCAAACTCAAGGATGGCGACGTGTTTGACTCGTCGTTTGACCGGGGCGTCCCGATCACGTTTAAGTTGGGATCCGGTCAGGTGATCAAAGGCTGGGAAGATGGTATTCTTGACATGTGCATCGGCGAACAGAGGACGCTCCACATTCCCCCGGAATTGGGATATGGCGCACGCGGTGTGGGTCCAATCCCGCCCAACGCGGATCTTGGTATGTACGGTTCGATATTGTCCTTTTTTTGCTTATACTAACTATAGTGTTTGACGTGGAGTTGGTCAAAGTCGCAGGCGTGGACAAAGACGAGCTTTAGGCCACACATGAAAAGAGAAAGAAGTCTGCAACGGTACACGTGCTCTTATCCACACTGCTGCGAGGTATATATGCGATATAAATCCGCTATTCAGGCTACCGAAGTAGATTTTTCTGTGCGCGTAATGAAGTACCACGGCTAACACCACGGCTTACACCACGACTAAAGGGTACGCGCGGGCTGTGTACGCTTATCGCGCTAGCTGTATCACTCACATACCGGCAACGCTGGCACAAAAATCCAGCCACAAGCGGCGGGAAAAAAGAGATAAGTACCACTGTATGTGCTGGGCTCAACGGTTGGAGCAGTTTTTGAAGTCGGGCCCACGGTTTACGCTTGTTTACCGCACGTTCAACGTGCTTCCGCCTCCGTCACGAGTGCTCGTGCTAGATTCGTCTTTCAACCCTCCACATTTGGCACACTATGCGCTAGCAAAGGCGGCGATGGCATATGACTTCGGCAGCGGGACTGCGCTGGAGCAGCGGTCGCTTTTGCTCTTGCTCTCGGTGAAAAACGCAGACAAAACCGTGCCGCAACCGGCGTCCTTCGAGCAGCGACTCGAGATGATGCACGCTACGGCAAAGGCACTCGAGAAGCTTGATGTGCACGTGAGTATCGGACTCACGACGCTAGCGAGATTTGCGGATAAGGCGGTGGCCATAGCGGAGCGTCTTGGCAGCGGAAACGCTGATGCTGTTGGTTCTTTTCGGCTTACGTTTTTGCTTGGCTTTGACACCCTTGTACGCGTGCTTGACCCTAAATACTACGCCCCTGCGACGCTCGCGGAGGCGCTCAACCTGTTTATGGCCACCAGCGACTTGTTCTGCTTGACGCGTGCGGACTCGGCGCTGGAAATCCGAAAGCAGCACGAGTACGTGGCCCAAATCGCCCGCGGCGCGTTTCCAGAGATTCCTCCAGCGTGGGCGCAACGTATACACCTCGAGTCGGTGGCAGAGACGCTGAATGCAGACGGCGCCATCAGCTCCTCGGGCATCCGCGAAGCGTATCGCCGTGGTGCTACTACTATTATCCCGGTGCTAGAAGAAGTGGACTGCTACATTAGAGAAAACAGGCTATACCGTGTGGACGACGACCGCTAGACGCTCAACGACACAAGGAGCAAGAACGCCACCACCATCCACTCGCGAAACGTGTGTCTGCTGCTAGTGGACGCGTGTGCGAGTCGCAGCAGTTGCCGGTCCTCCGACTCCGAGTCGGAGCGCCCGCTAACGGCCGTTTTACTGGGCCCGTGGCACTTGATCTCGCCTCCTCTCAAGGTCTGTCTCACCGGGCCGTCCACCCAGCGTTCGCAGTCGAACGACTCGTCGCTGGTGTGGACGCTGATGCTGCCCTTGACCATTTTCAAGCGCTTCCACTCTGTCTCCAGGATGTTACCTTCTAATTCGAGCGCTCCGCCGATAGAGCCAAGACTGGGGAAGAAGTCGATCTTTCTAAGCGCGGTGTTGTTTGAGATCAGCAAGCCGCCGCCGACATCCCTGACGGCCTCGAATGACGCGTTGGAGAGCTGGGGGTTTTCTGCCAACCGAAACGAGCCGCCAATATCCAAGAGATGTGGAAACTCCACCGATGCAAACCCGTTCTCCACGATGTTCACTGAGCCCTGGATCTTTTCTAACTTGTTGAAGTTGCACGACTTGACGTTGCTGATGGTCATATTGTGCACCTGCTTCAAGTGCTGGAGATCCGCCACCACTGTGTCCTCGTTCCCCGAAATATGCAAAGTGTTTGCCACCTCAGTATCGAATGCAATATGCTCGAGGAACCGGTTGTTGTTGATGTCTAGATCGTGCACGTCCTTGGCAGAGATTCCCGAGATGTCAGTCAACGAGGTGTCTGAGATCACAATGCTGCGCACGCCGTTCAACTTTGCAAAAGGTGCCTGGCTCAAGAGAGGCAAGATCTTCCAGTGGAGGGTGCCGACCGTCGCCAATTGCGGTGCCTCTACCAAGCCCAACGCCTGGAGCTTCTCCATCTTGAACGCTTCTGTGACCGTCTGGAGGTTGGGCGCGTCAAACCGTAACAACGAGTGACTGTTCATGATCATCAAGCTGCCCTCGACCTTGGCCAAGCGTTCGAACCTGAGGATGGCATCCTGGTAGCCAATGACCTCAACGTTTCCACGGATGGTGTCGCAGTGGTTGATGGCCACCACGTCTTCGGCGCTCTGGATCAAAAACGACCCGGCGATACACGACTCTGGCGGCTCGGCCAAGGAATTGGACCCTGTGGTTAGTAAATGCACCTGGTTGGTGTTGCACTGGTGGTGTTAGCTGTGCTGCATTATATTGCTCACGTACGGTTGGCAAAGAGGCCCTGGGCGCTCAGCTTAGCAACACAAGGACCAGCTAGGAAGAGCAAAGAAACAAGGGAAATAGTAATCTTCATTTCAGTTGCTTAGACGTAGAATGTAAATCTTCAGCAGAGAAGTGGGCCCTGCTGTAGATCGATTCGAAAAAAGATAAAAATTGTAGTGGTAAAATCGTGCCACGTCCACAAAGAGATCGGCCTTTTTCGCACCCACTTGCATAGCCAAGCAGCCGCCGCACATCGCACCCACGGCTGTTTTCGCACCGCATTCTGCTTTTTTGATGCTCATCGCACGCATTTTTCGACTAGTAAAACCACCGCCTAACTTACCCGTTATACAGTTATGGCGCCTTTTGCATCCGGCAGCACGATGGATTGTGCGATGAAAATCGACTTCAAGCAGGCAGCCGTCCGCTACGACTCCTGCCGCAGCCGGTTCCCGCAGAAATCGCTCCCGGCCGCTTTCCAGTACGACCCCACAACTTCCGTGCTGAACAACTTAGACTCTCTAGCATTATTTGCATTGCACCACGCCACAACCATGGCACTGTTCCATGCGTACAGACCGTTGTTCCTCGACTTGGCCGCCCGCTGGGTTGAAGATCCTGGCAAGTTTGAAGCTGCTTACGCACAGATCCATGGCTCGCCAACGCCCCAGACCACTGGCTCGCTTGTTCTCCTTGCGTTGTCTCGCGTATTTCCGTTGTTTCCCGAGTGTTCGAGCTTGATTGAGTCGCTCCTCGAGCAAAACGCTCATCTTTGTCAATTCGAGGCCGAGCACTGGACCGACGTTCCCGAACAGCTACAGGCGCTGTTACTCGCTTTCTACAGAACATACACATTCAAACCACAGAAGTTTTCTCGCTTCGTGCGTCCGCAATCGCTTCACAGCATCCTCTCCGATGAACGCTGTACTCCCATCGCTCACTTTTTGGCGGTGCAGATCTTGTGCAAGTACTTGAACGCCTCGGAGGCTGCTCGCCACGACATGGTTTCGCTCCACGTAGGTCTGTCGTCTTTGCTCGGCCAATACGACGCCGATTACAAAATAGACTACCGTCTCCTCGACTTGGTCGAAGCCAAAAGGCTCTCCAACTACCTGTGGTCGTCGCGCAGCGAATGCAGCGATATGTCTTCCCCAATCTCGATAGCGCACAGCGACCTTTCGCCCTTGGTGATTTCGATCTGCGGCGTACTCATGACCAGGCCGTACCCTAGAAAAACCCCCATGGCGTCTGATGACGTCGTTTACACACGCAACGCTGTGCACGTGTTGACTTGCTTGGCGCACGCCATTCAAAATAATCGCCCCATCATGCTCCAAGGCCAGGCGGGCTCGGGTAAGACTTTCCTCATCAACCTGATAGCAAGACGTCTCTGCGCCGACGACGAGACGGTGAAAATACACTTGGGCGAGCAAACAGATGCAAAGTTGTTGTTGGGAACGTACACCTCGGGCGAGAGACCCGGCTCTTTCGAGTGGCGATCTGGAGTTTTAACCACAGCGGTGCGCGAGGGAAAGTGGGTGCTCGTTGAAGATATCGACAAGGCTCCTACGGAGGTTTTGTCTATTCTCTTGACGTTGCTTGAGAAGAGAGAGCTTAGCATTCCGTCCCGCGGCGAGACAATTACCGCACACAGTGGATTCAAGCTCATTTCCACCGTGCGTACTGCCCGCGACGCTACCGGTAGCAAGATCCCAGACATGATTGGCCTGCGGTTGTGGGAAGTGGTGGAAGTGGAATCGCCGAACGACAGTGAGCTCAAGACGATCTTGGCCACAAGGTTCCCCATTTTGCAAAAATTGATCTCGAAATTTGTGATCATGTACAACAAGATCTGCGAGATTTATGCCACCACGTCATTTATCTCCCTCAATAGAGGATCTCATCCCCGCGTCATCTCCGTGAGAGACTTGATGAAGTTTTGCTCTAGATGCGACGCCTCTTTCCGTCATAACGGCATAACATCCGCAGACCAGCTTTTGCCTTCCGAGCTATACGACAGCATCTTCGCCGAGGCTGTGGATTGTTTTGGGAGCGCAATCACGGAGTTCGCCGCGTTGGTTCCTCTTGTCAACGCAATTGGTGAGACCCTAGAAATGCCCTCTTCCAGAATACACCTTTACCTTGAAACCTACACTCCCTCGTTCTACGCTGATGACGACAAGCTCGAGATTGGACGCGCAGTTCTACTGAAGTCTGCCTCGGACAAAGCCTTGAACGCCAGGAAAAAGGTCACAAGTCACACCAATTTCGCAAGAACCAAGCACTCCAAGCGCCTCATGGAGCAAATAGGAGTGGGCATCCGAATGGTCGAGCCGATTCTTCTCGTTGGTGAAACCGGTACCGGCAAAACGACCGTTGTTCAAGAAATTGCGAAGTTGATGCACAAGAAGTTGACCGTCATCAACGTCTCGCAGCAGACTGAAACAGGTGACTTACTTGGAGGCTACAAACCCGTGAACACGAAGACCGTTGCGACCCCATTGCAAGAAATCTTCGAGAACCTCTTCCTTGCGACGTTCTCGCAAAAAAAGAACGCTAGGTTCTCCTCTCTCTTGGCCAAGTGCTTCAACAGAAGTCAGTGGAAGAACGTCATTAAGCTTTGGAACGAAGCTATCAAAATGGCTGGCGGTGTGCTCTCCAAGAGCGAAGACTCTGATGAAGATACGGAAGGCGGCCCAAAAAAGAAGAGGAAGCTCGGCTCCAAAGAGAAGTCAGAACTTCTCACGAAATGGCAGGAGTTCGAGAACGATATCAAGACGTTCGAGGCACAGGCTAGCAGTCTCGAAAACTCATTTGTTTTCAGCTTCGTCGAAGGTTCTCTCGTAAAAGCTGTTAAGAATGGCGAGTGGGTTCTTCTTGACGAAATCAACTTGGCGACACCTGACACTTTGGAAAGCATCGCGGATTTGCTATCAGAGACTGCTCTGCAAAGGTCCCTCCTCCTCAGCGAAAGGGGTGACGTTGAAGCAATTCAAGCGCACCTGGAGTTCAGAATATTTGGGTGCATGAACCCATCGACCGATGTCGGAAAGCGGGACTTGCCTTTGAGTATCCGGTCGAGATTCAGTGAGATTTATGTCCACTCTCCTGATAGAGATAGAGAGGACTTAACGTCGATCATCGAAAAGTACATCGGCCGCTTCTCTGTTGGCGATGACTGGGCAATCGAGGACATCGCCGAGCTATATTACGAAGCTAAACTGTTAGCGGACTCCAACAAAATTGTTGATGGCGCCAACCAAAAACCGCATTTCAGCATTCGTACGTTGACCAGAACATTGGTTTATGTGCGTGACATTGTCGCCATCTACGGACTTCGAAGAGCACTCTACGAAGGCTTTTGCATGGCATTTTTGACACTTCTCGACCAGAAGTCCGAGTGCATCTTGAAACCGATCATAAGCAAGTATACCGTCGACAAGCTCAACAATGCGAAGCACATCATCTCGCGCTGCCCTCCGCCTCCTCAAAGTGAGGGTGACGAATTTGTCCAATTCAAGCACTACTGGATGAAGAAAGGCCCTGGTTCGATCACTTCTCCCAATTACATCATTACGCCTTTTGTGGAGAAGAACTTGTTGAATTTAGTGCGTGCTACGGCAAGCAGGAAGTTCCCTGTTTTAGTTCAGGGACCGACATCTGCCGGTAAAACTTCTATGATCAACTATTTGGCAAGCATCACCGGCCATAAGTTTGTTCGTATCAATAACCACGAACATACGGACTTGCAAGAGTATTTGGGTACGTACGTTTCGGACTCTAGTGGAAAGTTGGTTTTCAGAGAAGGTGTACTAGTGGAAGCTTTGAGAAAAGGCCACTGGATTGTTCTCGACGAGTTGAATCTTGCCCCCACAGATGTCTTGGAGGCATTGAACAGACTTCTAGACGACAACAGGGAGCTTTTCATTCCCGAAACACAAGAGGTCATTCGTCCACATCCCGACTTTATGCTCTTTGCTACTCAAAACCCCCCTGGCTTGTACGGAGGAAGGAAGGTGTTGTCTCGCGCATTCAGAAACAGATTCCTCGAATTACACTTCGACGACATTCCTCAAGATGAACTCGAAATCATCTTGAGAGAAAGATGCCAGATTGCGCCTTCGTACGGAAAGAAGATTGTCGAAGTCTATAAGCAGTTGTCCTTACGTCGACAGACCACTAGGCTCTTTGAGCAGAAGGATTCTTTCGCAACTTTGAGAGACTTGTTCAGATGGGCAATGCGAGAAGCTGTTGGTTACGAAGAGCTTGCCTCAAACGGCTACATGCTCTTAGCAGAGAGAGTAAGAACACCCGAAGAAAAGCAGACAGTTAAAGAAGTCTTGGAAAAAGTTATGAAGGTGAAACTCGACATGAACGCCTACTACGAGAAATTAGAGAACAAGTCCCTCATGGAGCTCGATCTGCCCATTGTATGGACTAGAGCGATGCGCAGGCTTGCAGTCCTAGTGGAAACCTCGGTCAAATACAAAGAACCACTTCTACTCGTTGGCGAGACAGGTTGCGGTAAAACAACGATATGTCAAGTACTTGCTCAGCTTCTCAAACAGGCTATCATAACGGTCAACGCACATCAGAGCACAGAGACAGGAGATATATTGGGTGCACAGAGACCACTCAGGAACAGATTCGAGGTCAGAGCAGACTTAGTTCAATCCCTCCTCTCATTTTTCTCTCTTGTTGGCACCGAAGTAGTTCTCCAGGACGCTAAAGTGGAAGAGTTGGTTGAGAAGTACAGGAAGACCGTACAAACCCTTTCAGACGCAGCCAAAAGTAATTTAGACGAGGGTTTGTTGGATTCGATTGATGAGAAAATTAAAGCATCATCCACTCTTTTCGAGTGGGCAGACGGTCCCTTGGTTCAGGCCATGAAAACGGGAAGTTTCTTCTTACTCGACGAAATCTCTTTAGCGGACGACTCGGTTTTGGAAAGGCTTAACTCGGTCCTCGAACCAGAGAGAAACCTTCTCTTGGCTGAAAAAGGCACCGAGGACGTTTTCCTCACTGCAGCTGACTCATTTCAGTTCTTCGCGACTATGAACCCGGGTGGAGACTACGGTAAAAAAGAGTTGTCTCCGGCTTTGAGAAACAGATTCACAGAAATCTGGGTCCCTTCCATGGAAGACTTTGGGGACGTTGAGGAGATTGTGAAGTCGCGACTCCACGCCGAACTCATCGCATTAAGTGCGCCATTGGTTGTGTACGCGGAATGGTTTGGAAAGAGGATCGGAAATGGCAACGCTAATAGTGGTGTAATCTCGCTCAGAGATATCTTGGCGTGGGTTGATTTCATGAATTCTTGTGTGGGAAAGTTACCCTCTGACTTGGCATTTGTCCACGGCGCATTGATGGTATTCATCGACGCGTTGGGCACGAACCACACGGCCTATCTTGCAGAGAATGAGCAAGGTCTTAGGAATCACAAGCTGGAGTGCATTGCGAAATTGTTAGAGATCTTGAACAAGCCACTCGAGCAAGATTTCCTAGGCACGTCAGCTTCTATTGAGGTAAGTTCCAGTGTGCTAAACGCCGGCATTTTCCTGATCCCACGGAAGACGGACGATCAGTGGGAAATCAATTTCAACTTGCAAACACCCACCACGTCTGCTAACGCCATGCGCGTTATCAGAGCCATGCAAGTCCCGAAACCGATTTTGCTCGAGGGAAGCCCCGGTGTTGGCAAAACCAGTTTGGTTTCGGCAATTGCTAAGGCCACCGCTCACCCGCTTGTAAGAATCAACTTGTCAGAGCAAACCGATCTTATAGATTTGTTTGGCTCAGATGCTCCGGTCGAGGGAGGCACAAGTGGTGAGTTTGTTTGGAGAGACGCACCTTTCCTTAGAGCAATGAAGAACGGCGAGTGGGTGTTGCTAGACGAAATGAACTTAGCTTCGCAATCAGTCTTGGAAGGCTTAAATGCTTGTTTGGACCACAGAGGTGAAGCTTACATTCCTGAATTGGATATGTCCTTTCCTAGGCACTCTGAATTCAAGGTTTTTGCAGCCCAGAACCCACAGTACCAGGGAGGCGGCAGAAAAGGCTTGCCTAAATCGTTCGTCAATCGTTTCTCGGTGGTGTACATGGATCTGTTGAACGCAGAAGACTTGCTCTTGATCTCAGAGCAGTTGTTCCCCAACATCCCTAAGGATGTGTGCACTAAGATGATCTCGTTTATGACTCAGTTGGATAACGAGGTTGTTGTTCAGAAAAAATGGGGATCATCTGGTGGTCCTTGGGAATTCAACCTTCGTGACACTCTCCGGTGGTTGAGCTTGTACAATTCCAAGCACAATCTTAGCCTCCAATCAGATAGAAGCATTGCTGAGTTCTTTGACATGGTGATCTGTCAGAGGTTCAGGACAGATAACGACCGCCAGCGTGTGAGGGAGATTTTCGAAGCTCATTTTGGGCCACACGAGAAAAGAGACGCATATTATTCTCTCGGAGAGGACTACGTTCAAGCCGGAGGCTCTTTGATGCACAGGAAGCCACTAGTTCAGTACACAAACTCGTCGGACAGAATTCGGTTCTTCTCGTTGCAGTCCAACTTTGCGATTTTGGAGTCTGTGATCAGAAGTGTGAATGAGAACATACCACTCATACTTACAGGTCCCGCAAACGCAGGAAAAACAGAGCTTGTGAGGTTTCTTGCAAGTGTAGTGGGAGTAAAGCTCTCGGAGTTTTCCATGAACAGCGATGTTGACAGTATGGATATCTTGGGTGGCTATGAGCAGGTTGATCTCACGAGATCCATCAACGAGGTCACTTTGGAGGTACACCGTGTGCTTAACGAGCTTGTTGTTATCAACTTGAAAGCCTCAAGCAGTGATGCTTCCCTAGTTTCCGTCTGTTTGGGCTTCATAGACTACTTGGACTCCAACGATATTGGCATGGTTAACTTTTCTACTTTTTTCCGGAAATTCGAGAGTTTCACGTCCCTCTACACGAACGACACACTCATGGGGCTCCTTCTCACTGCTCAACAGCTTATGAAAAAGTTGAAGGAGAACTTCACCGTGAAATTCAACTGGTTTGATGGAATGCTTGTCAAAGCGGTCGCGAGAGGTGACTGGTTAATCCTTGATAACGCCAACTTGTGTAGTCCATCCGTTTTGGACAGGCTTAACTCCATCCTTGAAAAGGATGGCTCTTTATTGATCAACGAATGCTCTCAGAGCGACGGGTCACCAAGAGTATTGGTGCCTCACCCCAACTTCAGATTATTCATGACGGTCGATCCGAAGTATGGCGAATTGTCGCGAGCTATGCGGAACCGATGTGTGGAGATATTTATGGATGACTTGGACACCAGAGCCACTACATTCGACAGACGTTGCCTTGCGCTTAAAGCCATTTCTCCAGAAGCGGTGGCAGACAACGCCCAAGAATCTACCATCAACGATCTCATGAGTACGCTCGCTGTGTCAGAAACTTCGTCCCAGTATAAGCCTATTCTCTCCTTGATCTCACCCACAGATTCACATATTCGCAACTTTGCTTCAATTCATGACTGCTTGAATCCAGATACGGAATCCCTTGCTGCTGCCTTCAGTGCGATTCTACTGATTGAAGACGTCCTGCGAATGCAGCAGTGGGAATCATGCTATGATACTCCAGAGTTCAAGGCAGCTGAAATCAACAACTTGAACAAACTCAGAGCAATAGTTGAACATTTGGAAAGCGTTGGATTCCTCGAAAACATGAAAGGAGCCTACGGCCCGCTTGCTTCACGGACATCTGGCAACTTTCCGAAGAACCAAATGCTTCACCCTTTGATTAACACTTACATCAAAAGCTTCCTCGACATACTGGATAGTGAGGCGCTGTGTGAGTTTACGATGTTATTTCAAGTTACAGCTTCACTCGTGGATATTGGCAACATTATGAAAACTGTGCATGCCAGGGCTCTCGGTAACAAGGTCTCGGAGCTCACGTTTCTCGAGACGTCGGCAGCTGTGACCCTTGGTCGGAACATTAAAAATGCTCCCAAAGTTAAACTATACGCTTATGTAACAGCTGTCGCGGACTTTATGGCAAAATCTTTCGCATCATCACTCCAGGCAAAGTTCTTTTTTCGACCAAACGTGGTTGTTTATCAGCCGTTGAGTGAGCTTCAAAGCACCTGGAAGTGTTTAGTCAGTGCCTCCGCTTCTAAGAATCTTTCTAAATTGAGGGTATACTACGAAATGATTGAAGACTGGCTTGGTAAACACCGCCAGAATGAGGTGTTCTCGCAGCATATTGAGACAATGAGCTCCCTCAAGCTTGGCTTGGATTTGAGCTCTGGATTCTCAATGTCTAGAATTTGGGAACACTTCAGGCCAAACTATCCCCGCTCGGAGAAGGCTTGGCTTCAGTACACGACATTCATATCGTTGTTGCAAGAGTTCGACACAATCGAAAGAAGATTATATCCTGATGTTTATGACCAAGTTTTGGGTTTGAGGCAGCAAATGCTCAATTTGCATGACAGCATTATAAATGAGTCTCTAAAGAATGAAGAGTTAGAATTAGTGTTCTCCAATTTCTCGACTGCATTCCAGCGATTTGGGGAGTTGGCGGATTCGTTTGTCATCGGAAGGAGTAACCTCTTTGAAGAACAGTTCACGGTGTTGGCAAACATTTTGGATATGTGCTCCTATTTCACCACTGTCGACAACGATCAGAAACTAGCGGTTGCTAGTTTCTCGTCTCGATCCACCATTTCATTGATTAGAGCAGCCTCAGTCGATAAAATCTTCGAACCCTACCCAAGAATATTTGATTCTTTATGGAGCAACGGAAGTGGCGCTGACACTTTTGTTACCAACAAGTTCTTACTTGACGGTTTGAGAAACACGTTAGGCATCAAGTCTTCTCCAGGAAAATACTTGGACCAAGTTTTGCAGAACATGGCTGCCCTCGGTCGCCAGTATATCGAATCATCAAAGTGTGTTCTTGCAGATCAGAAAGAGCTTTTCAGACAAGTCCTTCTCAGGTGGGTGTACGAGATTCTTGCGTCACACGATATCACAGCGACTGAAATTTCTTCCTTGGTCGAACGAGGATTTTGTGGAGACAACATCAACCGTATAAGCGCAATTTTGCGCCACGCTTGCAGTGAAGAAGTCTTTAACATTTGGAACAAGTACTTCACAGGTGCTCTAGTCTTACTCGAGGAGAGTCTGGATGTTTCTGGCCTAGGCAAAGCTTGGGTATTGTTCTCGTGCGGCTGTGTACAGCTTTACGTGCCCAACTCTTCCCTTGATCCCGCAATCGAAGAATATGTTCACTCTGTCGTGTACAGAGAAATCCAGGAATTGTCTTCCAGACTTATTGATTCCTGGAAGACAGTGAGGCATGTCATTAGCGGTGATCAATCACTTCTGCTTGAATCGCATATTCCTATTATGGGGGAACCAAATGATCTGAAACCACAAGTTTACAGAAGCGAGGAAAGTATTGATGGTCTCTACGACGAATGGAATTCCTTTTTGGAATCTTCACTCGACGTGAAACCTGTTGAACGCCTCTTGCAAGCAGCATCTGATTTCCGTAAGGGCTCTAATGCTCAACAAGTTAACGTTTTCCACAGCAACTCGGGAAGTTTCATCTTGCGTTTGAACAGCAAATACCCGAGATATGCCGATCTCAATGATATTCTTAACGGTTACATCTACGGTATGCGCTTCGGGTTGGAATTATTGGAGCTTGGAGGAAGAAACAAAAACGCTTCTTTTCAACTTGATACTTTATGGCAATGTGAAATCCAAGGCTTGACTAACTCAGCAACTATCGAGTCCAATTTCAGTGTTGTGCGAAGCTTGAATAAGCAATTTGGAGCTGATTCGATATTGAGTGAAAAGGTCATGTTGTATTTCATCAACTTGTGTCTTGCTCAGATAAAAACGCAGAACGATGAAAAAGTGGAACTGATAATAAACCAAGCATTTCAGTCTCTTTACTACCGGTGGTATTATAGAAGAATGATGGCGGAAGAGGCCAAAAAACAAGAAGGTTCTCTTTACAAGCACCAAGATACAGACCACGCGGAAGAAGACTTCAGAAGACTTTTCCCTGATTATGATGAAGTGATGGACCTTGAAAATGGAACTTCTCTGTCTACTGAGCTGTCGTTTGACGACATATATCACGACCTAGCACAGTCGTATACAAGATATTATATTGGCGAAAACACTCTCGCATTGAAACAGTTAGTTGAGCAAGGTGCTTCGGTCTGCTCAGAAATAGAGTCCAGTCATCCCGACTTTGTCCTAGGTCTGACGGACTCCTCTCAATTAGCAGCATTATTGCTAGTGATGAAAAATTCACACGAAGAGTTTTCCGAGACTACAAAATCAACAGCCAACTTCTACCATGAGTCCTGTCCTGGTGAGTACAAGCGAGCCATCAAAATTGTATTGCTGCTTTACAAGGCTTGTGCTGTCTTGTTAGCGCAGTGGCCCGAGCATGCAACCTTGCAAAATATCATGCGTTCAGCAGAGGAGTTTTTGGATTATCCTTCTAGTTTCCCTCTCAGCAAGCTTCTTCACAAAATAGAGCTGATCCACAATTTCTTGAATGAATGGGAGAAGTTTGCTAGCAACCAAGTATCGTTAAAGGCAAATTACGAACAAATTATGGAGCTTATTGTCTCTTGGAGAAAGTTGGAACTTTCCTCTTGGAAGTCTTTGTTTGAGTTCGAAGACCTTGCTTCTCAAAAAGATATTGGAAAGTGGTGGTTTCACTTGTTTGAGGTCATCGTTGTTCCTTATCTTCAAGACGAGGAGGACGCCGAAAACTTAGCTTCGACAACATCCGTTGTTCAGATTTTGAGTGCCTTGAATATTTTCATTAGCGGTGCTACTTACGGCAATTTTGGCGCTAGATTGAGATTGGTTACTGCTTTTAAGAATCACATCACCACTTTGAAACAAGCTGATAGTTCCTTGACCACAGGTTTGAGTAACTTTGTTGCCTTTTACCAGCAGTTCCTACCCCAAATTGAAGAGTTGGTCCGTGACACTAAGAAGTCTTTAGAGAAAGATATTTCCGAAGTCATCTTACTCGCAAGCTGGAAGGACGTCAATATTGATGCCCTCAAACAGAGCTCTCGTCGCTCACACAACAACCTCTACAAGTTGGTGAGAAAGTATCGTGCCTTGCAAAGTACCTCAGTGTCTACTTTAATTGAGTCTGGCATATCCAAAGAAATTGCCGTTCCTTCAGCTATGTTGTTCGAAACATCACTGCCCGTTGAAACGGCGAGGTCTATTACCCAAAAAATGAATGACATTAAAGCCTGTGAGTGTGTACACAGCTGGAAAGACAGACCTAATCGACTTAAGAATCTGGATGTCGTGGAGCGCAACTTGCGGATTTACGTCGATAAGATAACCGCATACGAAGTGCCCTCACTTTATGACTACGCGAAAGAAGTAGTAGAGAAAATGGAGAATTTACGGAAGGAGACTCCGACGGTTTTGTCCGATGACACGAAGAAGACGATAGCAGCTCTCAAGAGCCAAAAGCACAAGTTGCTCAGTGACACTTTGAAGGAGTTGAGACGAATTGGTATCAAGACTGCAGCGAAGCCCGAAGTCAAAAAGGCGTTGGCCACTGTCAACTTGATTTTTGTGAACGGGGCGTCCTTCAATGCAACCATTGTCGAGGGCATCGATTCGCACTATTTGAGATGTCTTGAAATCCTTCCTCGTTTGCGAGGTGCGGTTACACGTGGTAACGAGGAAGTTCCTCAAGCAGATCTCGAAAGAGGTCTTGCTGCTTCCGAGAACTTGATGTTCTCTCTTGTCACTACGAGAACGCCTATCGCAGACTTTGCTGAGGCCATGCAGACATTCTTAGCTCTCTATGAAAGTCTTACAGAGATTGCGGTGAACAAGGATTCAAATCTTCTTTCCGCTTCTTTAATTCCAAAAGTTGACCTTGGCATTAAGCAAATCAGAAACTTCTGCATGAACTTAGTCCGAGTGCTTGACTATGCGCTTGAGCTTGCACAGACCATTACGTACTTCAAGGCTGAGACAGACTTTTCTAACTTCGCTGAGGCGAAGACCACGGTACTTGGTGTGTTGAACCTGGTTTCCTTCTCCGACCACAGAGCACTTACTACGACTGATGCCAGTGTTCTTGAAAATTGGAGTGAAACTATCTCGGCCATTGTGCAAAACTTGAAGCAATGGGCAGCCACGCACCCAAAATTGTCTTTCGTTTCTGAGATTGTTTTGCAATTCATTCTTGAAAGTCTCAACAAGCAAGAACAGTTCCACTCGGAACCTGTGAATCTGTCATCCCTCGTGGATCTCGAGATTTCGTTGCGAGAGCTCTCTACATCAGTCTTGCTCTCGGTTCAGAAATTGCTTGAACTTCGCAAGGAGAACGTCACGGAAGAAACAGATGACTGGTTGCTGCTCTCTCAACAGACTTTAATGAAGTCTGTGAAACAAACACACATGAAAACAATTATAAAGGTTATGAGAAACTCGAAGGATGTCATTAACAGAATTGAGCAAACAGCAGAGTCATCCTCGATAACCACAGCTCTTGTTGCTTTCACCATGCCTTTAATTGCCCAGTACCGTCGACTTGCGATTGCGTTGTTCAGCGAGCTTCAAGCAAATTACGTGCAGATGTCTAAGTCGACGTTTATACTTTTGAAGTCCTTGCACACATTGGCATCGGAGGGTTTTTGTTCCCCAGATCTGCCCAGTGAGCAAAAACAAGACGACAACTTACATGACGGAACAGGACTAGGAGATGGTGAGGGTGCAACGAACAATACCAACGATGTTGAAGAAGATGAAGATCTTACCGAACAAGCGCAAAAGCCGGACGACGATAAAAATAAAGAGGAAGACAAGGACGACGATGACGATGCGCTTGATATCGAGGGTAACATGGGCGGCGAGCTTGAAGAAGCCTCGGATCAAGAGGACAACGATGACGAAGGAGACGATGATGAGAATGAAGACATGGATGAAGAGGTCGACGATATCGATGATCTTGACCCCAATGCCATAGATGAAAAGATGTGGAACGAGGAGGCAAAGGAAGACGAGAAGGAGAAAGAGTCGGAGAAGATGCCTCAAGATGCTGTGAACAATGATGACAATATGGAGGCAAAGGAAGACGAAGACCAAGCGCAAGATGACCTGACCGATGAGAAGCAGAGCGCAGACGAAAATGGAGATGACGACGATGACGACGGTGACGATCAGGATGATGTTGGTGAACAAGAAGACGAAGTGAAGAACGATGAAAGTGAGAAAATGGATGAACACGTTCCAGAAACTGAGACATTGGATTTACCGGACGACTTAAACCTCGATGAGCAGGACGACGACGATGCCAGTGACGAAGACGAGCTTGGTGACGATTCTGACAAAATGGAAGATGACCCGATGGATGAAGGTGATCAGAAGGAAGAATCGAAAGAAGATGCAGGTGAGGAATCCCGAGACGACGTTGAAGGTGACCAAGGCGATCTCTCCGAAGAAGAACCTCAAGATGAGAATAAAGATGATATGGAGATCGATGGAGACGAAGCGGAAGCTAAAGAAAAAGAAATGAACGAGGAGGAATCCGAAGATGAGGCTATCGAGCCTCCCCGCAGCGACGAACAAAATGAAGAGGATTCAGAGAACAAAGACAACCCTGAGAACGGCGAAGAAGCTGTTGAAGCAAATGGTGCCGATAATGCTAACAACGGTGCCGATGCAGAAATGGACGTGGACGCCGCTACAAAGACTGAGACGGGAGAGCAAGCGGAAGGCGCTGAAAATCAGGCCATGGAAGAACGGCAAGACTTTGGTGCCTCCGGAGGGGCGTCGGACCTCAAACATGAAAATGAGAAGCAAGAAGACAAACAAGAGGAAGGTGCTAGAGAGGAATTGAAGGAATCTTTGAAAGAGCTCGGAGATGCGCTCAAAGAGTTCCATAGACGCCACCAAGAAATTGAAACAGCCTCCATTGAAGAGCAGAATGAGACTGAGAAGAAGGGAGATGTAAAGCCCGATGAGTTTCAGCACGTGGACGGAGAGAATACCGAGTACGACACCCAAGCCATGGGAGCAGCGGATAATAAAGACCAACTACAAAGCATCGATGACAATATGGCTATTGACGATGATGAGGCCGACCAGCCAGAGAGCAACGTGGAGGATGACATCTCAAACGTTAAAAAAGAAGAAGTTCTGGATATTGAGGACTCGCTCGATGACCGTGCTTATCACGCAAATGAGGCAGATGACTTCGAAGGCAAGACTAGTGGCGGTGTCGTAGGTGAGAGGCGCCCAATGGACCCTGAAGAGCTAGACAATGTCGTGCAAGCCAATCAGGTAGATGACGTTGATGCTGAGGAGATTTCGAAGCCTCTCGAAGACGACTTTTTGATTGAGGCGAGCGACGTGCCCGCACTCGATCTAGAAACCGCCCGCGATCTCTGGAGAAGAAGTGAGTTGGCTACTCAAGAGTTGTCTGCTGGCCTCAGTGAGCAGCTCCGCTTGATTTTGGAGCCAACACTTGCCACCAAGTTGAGAGGCGACTACAAAACCGGAAAGAGGCTCAATATGAAGCGCATCATTTCATATATCGCGTCGGACTTCAGAAAAGACAAGATCTGGCTAAGACGTACCAAACCGTCGAAAAGACAGTACCAGATCATGATCGCGGTGGACGACTCCAAGTCCATGAGCGAGGGTAACGCAGCCCAGCTAGCATTCCACAGCATAGCGTTGGTGTCGAAAGCTCTAACCCAACTCGAGAGCGGAGGGCTCTCGATTGTCCGCTTCGGCGAGAACGTCAAGCTTGTACACCCATTTGACAAGCCTTTCAACCAAGAGGCTGGAGCCAGCGTATTCCGGTGGTTTGACTTCCAGCAGGAACGCACGGATATCAAGCAGTTGTGCACGAAGTCCTTGAAGATCTTTGAAAATGCGAGATCTACTTCCAGTAGCGACTTGTGGCAGCTCCAGATTATTGTGTCTGACGGTGTTTGTGAAGACCATGAGACGGTGCAACGTTTGGTGAGAAGAGCGCGCGAGGAGAAGGTGATGCTTGTGTTTGTTGTCATTGATGGAATTTCCTCCAACGAGTCGATTTTGGATATGTCGCAAGTGAGCTACGTTCCGGACCCTGTGACGGGCGCCATGAGCTTGAGGGTAGAGAACTACTTGGATACATTTCCCTTTGAGTTCTACGTTGTTGTGCGGAACATTAACGACCTTCCTGAAATGCTCTCGTTGATTTTGAGGCAGTACTTCTCTGAAGTTGCCATTATGTGAGAGCGTGAATATAGACAGATAGAGAAAGGTAATGAGAAAGATAATGCATTGATATAGAAGTGTATGTATGTAGATTGTTGATGCAAGGCTCACGAGCCGCCTTTTGCTGCGCAGTTCAGGTCTTCGTGGGCTTGTTCTCCACCACCCTGGCAATGCACAAGGACATGTCGTCGAGCTTCCCGCCTAGACTGAGGTTCTTCCCAAAGCGGTTCTCCGGGAGCTTGTTCACTTTCTCGTTGTACGGGGTGTAGGCGTTGTCGTCGAAAGCAACCTCCTTGCACCTGGCCAAGATCTTGTTGCACACCGTACGGACGTTCTCCTTCTTGAAGTCGAGGTACTCGTCGAGGTCGCGGAGGATCTCCCACTCGTACAAGTTGTCGGAGATACCGTCGGAGCACATGACGATGATGTCGTCCTGCTGCAAGGTAACTTCATCCACGACGGCCATCTGCGACGGCATGACGTTGATGGTCTGCGTGCCGATCTGCTGCGGGCAGAGGTAGTCGACCATCTGCTCCTCGTTGGTGCAGATGATCTTTTCGTCGCGCACTACGTACATCTTGGAGTCGCCGATGCTGATGTACTTCAACGTGTCGCCGCTCAACATGCCGAGGATGAGCGTGGACGAGCCCTTGAGGCCCTGTAAGTCCATGAGATGCGAAGTGTGCAAGTAGGAGTCGTCCAAGATCTGCTCGATGTCCCTGTTGTTCAAAACGTGCGGCAGGTGGCTCAACTTGTACTCTGTCATCAACCGGCTCAATGTCTCCACCATCGACCGCGCCCAGATGCCCGACGAGCACTGCTCGCCCTTCGACTCCCACCCGGATATTCCGTCAGCGATCGCCATCACTGTGGGAGATACAAGCATCGCGTCGTCCCCAGCCTTGATCGACAAGGTGTCGGACGGCGATCCCTGAGGCCGGCGCCGCGGAAGAAGAGAGTTGAGCTGCGCCGGGTCGGTCAAGTCGCTCAACGAGTGCACCGTGGAGTCCGTGTTGAAGCTGTGATGCGCGTACGACGCATACCCGAACTCGAACTTGAACTTGTCGAACGAGATCGACTTCATCTGCTCGTGGGTCACCAACGGGTACTGGATGTATGGGTTGTTTGCGTTTTCTCGGCGTTCTCGCTCTTCTAGCTTGAGCTGCTTCTCCAGCTTCGTCATGCCGAGCAACGACTTGACGTTGCTGAAAAACCCGTGGTTGCCTTCGGTGTTGTTCTCGTTGATTCTGTTGCTTAGTAACGCACTGGAGGTGAAGTTCCTAGCTCGAGCGGCCAGCGCGCGCCGCGGGATGCTTCGAAGGACGCATGCCACGCTCCGTGTAGGCCGCATAGTGTGTCGGCTTAGAATATGAAGTAGAAAAAAAACTGTTGGGACAAAATGTGCTGAAATGCTGCGGCCTAGTATGTTTTCCTTTATGCGTGTGGCCTGCCAGAATCGCGCGATGAGCACCGAGTGCCTAAGTGCGCGATGTGAGCCTGCAGGCTGCGCCGCGCGCGGGTTCCATGCGTATGCCCCGCATTTTCGCCAGCGTCAAAGTCCGAGCCACGGAATCGCTCCACTTCCAGAGAACATACGTATGTGGGTGGGGTGCGATCAATAGTGCGCAATAGTGCTCAGTGTCCTTTTGTATATTTCTTTATGCCGCAACTCTAGTAGTTAGTCCATATACCCCCCGGTTACTCGCCGTTTACAACCGCATCGTAGGCTACGTCGTAAGGCGGAGTGAAGTGCGTGTGCCGGCGGAACTGCAACACGCCTTGGTTGACGAGCATCTGCTCGCCAGGGACCGTTTTCCACTCAAACTTCTCTCTCGCGATCTTCATGATTGGTGTCACTCTGGGCTTGTATGCGGCGTCGAGAAGTGTTGGCCGCACTCCAGCAACGTTCTCTTGCAGGCCCTTGAAAAAGACCCGCTCTAACTTGTTCACAAGACCTTCGTCGAGTGGCTTGTCTGCGGGAACGCATGAAACAATCAAGCTCACCCGCTCTGCTGCGTCCACGTCCTCGATGGTGTCCAAAACCTCAATGTTATACTCTGCGGGCAACTCCTTCTTCAACTCGTGCAACTTGGATGTAGTTCTGTTGACCATGTAGATCTTCTTGCATCCCATCTGGTTCAACGCGAAGGCAGCCGCACGCGACGTGCCCCCGCTACCAGCCACCAAACCAGTCAATTGGGAGTTGCCAATTGCTGGTATTCCATTTCTGATGAACGAGTTCATGATCCCGTACCAGTCTGTGTTGTCTCCCAAGAACTGGCCAGGTTTTTCTGGGATTGGCACCACGGTGTTCACCGCACCAATCACTTTGGCCGACTCGCTGAGCTCCGTGACGTATTTCATGATATCCAACTTCAATGGCATTGTCACGGCCAATCCTCCAAAATCAGGTTTGGTCATGAGCTCGCGGTACACCACGCTAGCGTCATCTGTCTCAAGCTTGTCAAAGACGTAAGGCAAGTTCAACTTCTTGTACACAGCATTGTGGAGGTATGGTGACCTCGAGTGTGAGATTGGCTTGCCAACAACCGTGAATCTCTTTCTGGTCAAGCCTCCGATCTCACTGAAAGACTTGTTGATCTCGGCAACCGTGAGTATGCCCTCGTCTGCTCTCACAGACACGGCGTCATTGCTAACCGACGTCAAGATGCCGTTCAAAACTCTCGACAACTTACCCTGCTCACCTTGGTTGAAAGCGATCAATGGTGCGTGTTTGTGGTTTGCTCTGAAGTACTCAAGGTCGATGTTGTCCTGGAATGTTGAGGCCCTTCCAATGAGACGAATGATGTCAGCGTTTAATCCGATTGCCTGGTTGAATCTGTTATCAAACTCTGCATTACTCCAGGTCAAGTTTCCGGACACATCCAAGTACGACGCAATGATCCTGGTGAAAGCCTTGCCCTTGATGATCCGCTTCACCATATCTTCAGGACTCGTCAACTGAACATCCAAGAAATCCACACCTAATTTGATACCCAAGTAGCTCAACTCTTCCAAAAGAAGGGACTCTTCATCAGGGAACTTACCACCCTGACTTTGAGTTCTAATCGTGTAGATTATTGGCAATGACACATACTTTCTCAAGGTTGCAGTTTGGTCAGCAACGTACGAGGGGCTGTAGTCCTTCATCGCGTCAACTCGTATTTCGACAGCTTCGCAACCAGCGGTGATTGCCTCCAACTTCTCAGTGATATCGTTCAAGTCCTCATACACCAAAGTTGCGACAAAGGATCTGTGCTTAGGAATGCCCTGGATTTGAGAACCTGTAATGGTCGTCAAATATGTCGTGAAGGAGTGTCTTAACTGGCTGAACTCTGCCTCGTTGTCACAATGGGTGGAGTAGAAGTGGTAGTTCGAGCATTCGTGATACCATTTCTCACGTCTAGTCCAGACGTCCTTGATTTCGCTCACATAAGCTGGCCGCGTAGTGTCAGAACTCAAGAACACAATTGTCTCGTCCAAGTCACGATGCAAGTGAAGAACGATGCCGTCAGACTTGACGTAGTCCTTCAAGATCGCCCTGGACTCCTCTCCTTCGACAATACCGCCACCTGTGGAAATGACGTAGCCCTTAGAGTACTTGGAGACGCACTCCTTCATGATCTCGGCTTCGAGAATTCTGAATTTCTCCCACCCGTGAGCCTTGATATAAGGCCTGATATCTCCGTAACGTTCTTCAAAGACAGTGTCGAGGTCGAGCAACTGAAAGTCCAAGAAGTTTGCCATCCACTTGCTCAAGGTCGACTTGCCAGCCGCTCTCATGCCAATCACGATTATCGAATGGTCGCCGTTGGCTTTCTTGTTCATCAAAAGTCTTGGATCATCCAAGTTTTTATTTGGTTCGTAGCCGTCAAACGCTGTGTGGAACTTGGTGTGCAAGACATCCCACCATCCGGGCCATGTCTTACCCGTGCAAGAGCGCTCCGTGATCAAAACGGGTTCTTTGCACATTCCAGCCAACAAGGAAAACGACATGGCAACTCTGTGGTCATCGTATGTGTGAACACCACGGTCCTTGACAGAAGGCACTGTCAAATCGTCCAAAGAAATGCCATGGATTTCAATTCCATCTGGCAATTCGTTTGCGGTGACATTGAATTTGCGCAATTCATCTACCATAGCAAGGATTCTGTTGCACTCCTTGACTCTCTGGTTAGCTATGCCGGTGATTTGGGTTGGAGTCTTACTGTTAGCAATCGCAGCAACGACGGACGCAGTCAAAAACGCGTCGGTCATGGGCTCCATGTCAACGTGAGGTAGCGGCTTCAATGTACCCCTTGGTGGGCCAGTCACAGTGGTGGATGTGGCAGTTTGCTCAACAGTGCATCCCATTGGTTTCAATACGTCGACGGCGAACCTCGCATCGCCTTGAAGAGAGGAAGAACCAATGTTGGGAACAGTACAGGAAGTTCCAGTCATAGCGGCGAACGCCAATGGGTAGGTTGCGGACGAGGCGTCGGACTCTACCTCGTACACAGCTGGATTCTTATAGACGCCCTTGGGGATGTGGTAGGTGTGCTCTTCGGTAGACGACTCGGTAACATTGATACCAAAGTCTTTCATCATCGCAATAGTCATGTCAATGTACAATTTGGAGATCGGCTTACCGCCAACCAATGCTAGCGTAACTTCCTCCTCCGCGTAAGGGGCACACATCAAGATCGACGACACGTACTGAGAGGAAATCGTGGCTGCAAGTTCGATTCTGCCACCTTTCAAGCCTTTTCCGGCTTGCACCTTCAAAGGCAAGCTTCCAACGTTGTTGAGGTACTCGATCTGCGAGCCGTTGGCTGTCAACGCGTCCACGAGCGGTCCGATGGGTCTTTCTTGCATTCTTGCATTTCCGGTCAAAATGGTGTAGTCGTTAGATGCCGGGTTAACGCTGACCAAAGAAGCGACAGTCGCCAAAAATCTAGACGCGGTACCTGCGTTACCCAAGTACAACTGCTCATCGCAAGTCTTGAACTTGCCACCGTTGCCCTGTACAACAAGCGTATCGCCGTTATCTTCAGTCGAAATTTGTGCGCCGTTCAATGCAGCCACAGCAGCGAGCATGTGTTTTGTGTCATCGGAGTGAAGCAAGTTCTTCACTCGCACAGTGCCTTCACCGAGTGCAGCCAAGATCAAAGCTCTGTTCGAGATAGATTTGGAGCCGGGCGGCGTAACTGTGACGTGCGCTGGTATTTTTTGGCTGTCGAAGGGCGAAACCAAGATCTCGTCGGTCAAAACGACTCGGAGATCCTGCTTAGAGACTTCGTGTGCCTTCCACTGGTAGCACTTGCCGATAGCCTCCAAGATAACGGTTCTGATTTTGGACCCGTCGTTCTTCTTGTCGATGGCCATCTTTCCTAAAAGCGAGTCTATCTGGAGGAAATGGCGTTTGTGGCCAATGGCCTGTGTGAAAAGGGGGTCATTCTCCGAGATTGGCAAGTTGTATGCGGCGATGCACTTGACCAACCTAGCCACAGCCGTAGGGCTCAATATCCCCCAGTACCTTGCCAACTCGGCCTCCTTAACCATGCCAACAGCAACGCACTCGCCGTGGAGCGCCTGTGGGGTCACGATTGCCTCGATTGCGTGGCCGATGGTGTGGCCGAAGTTGAGCAAGTTTCTCAAACTGGACTCCTTCTCGTCTTTCGACACCACGTCGGCCTTGACCTTGATGGACTCCAAGACGGTCTTCACGAGCGGTTCCTTGATTGTAGAGAGATCGATCTGCGGCGACGTGACTGTTGAAATGAACGTTTTGGCAAAGTTTTCGAGCCTGGCAAACTCGGTCTCGTTCCAGATAGCAGCCGTCTTGACCACTTCAGCCATACCGTTGATGAACTGCCGCGTGGGCAAGCTTTGCAAGAAAGAGACGTCCACAAACACGTACTTGGGCTGGTGGAACGCGCCGACAAAATTCTTCCCTAGCGGCGTGTCCACTGCGGTCTTTCCTCCAATGGACGAGTCCACCATTGCAAGCAACGTCGTGGGCACCTGGATGACACGTACACCTCTCATGAATGTGGCAGCAACAAACCCAATCATGTCGCCAACAACCCCGCCGCCCACGGCGATGATCACCGTGTCTCTAGTGCAGCCTTTTTGCAACAAGTAGTCCTCGACCTGGGCCTTTGTCTCTCTGGACTTGTTGTTCTCGCCCGGCGAGATGGCGTAGAACAAAAGTCTGGCGTTTGGCTGGAGAAGTGCCATTTGCTGCTGGAACGAGCTGTACAACTTCTGGAACGGAGCCGTGCTCTCCATGTTGGTGTCGGTAATAACCACGTACGTAGACGACTTTTCATTGCGGAGCACTTCCTCCACGATGTGGTCCTGGATGCCGTAGCCCACATGGATGGACTCTGTGCCAAGTATGGCAACCTTTTCGACTGCGGACATTGGAAAAGGAGTCTTTTGGCGGTGGACTATCCTATGGAACCTGTTTTGTTAAGAATGACTCAACTGATTTTTCTGCGAGTGCAGGATATGAAAAATTTAGCGGAGAACCGGCAGAGCGAAAAGTGCGGAGCGAGAGTACGAGAATTATGGAGGAATATCGCCGTGCACCTCAGCCGCAGGCTCTACATAGTATATTATACACAGAGTAAAGTCATACGTCATGTAGTGAATTTTACACAGAGTATATGTATACATAGAGCTTTAAGGTACTTATAGACTCATATGGTAAACACACGCAATTATTAGATCAAGCAGTTATGTACATGCGGTGTCACATATATACATATTAGTACTATCTGCTGAGAGTACTATGTATTCCACGTTATCTGGGTAGTGATGTATCTTAGTGTCACGCTCGTTCCACATCTCCCAGCCCGTATTCTCCCAATGAGCTGCCTCTTACGCTTCCTCGCTCTGGCACCAGCTCCGCACATGGGCCAAGCACTCCTCTGGGGTGCCCTGCGGATTATCCAACTGCCACCGGATCACCTCCGTAGCGATCTTGCTCATCCACGGCCCCGGTTTCCGCTGTAGTACCTTCGAGATCACCTTGCCGTCAACTATAGGCTTCACATCCTTCACGTCCTGAAGCCGCTGGGTCTCGATAGTGGTGAGAAGCGACTCGTAATTGTCCAACGTCTCCTCCGAGAGGTCCAGATCGACAGAGTGAGCGTCTACAGCTGGTGAAATCTCGAGCAGAAGTTCACCTGGTGTGACACATTTCAAGTAATGATTGAAGGCGTTCACGGCAAAGTTCACGTCGAAACGGTCGCCAAAATGCCGGATATAAAGGCCAAGCTCGGACCGGGGCACAGCTTGCGCGCTCGAAAAGAGCTTCGACAAGACCTGGCCAATTGACAACGGCGCCACAATCTTAGCTGCGTTGTCGTAATCGCTTTTACCAAACCTGAGCCCCTCCTTGAGCACAAGCTCGACGTAGTTCATCTCAGTCTGTTTCTTTGGGTTGACTCTCACGTTCGTAGCTCCGTAGGGTTGCAAGATCGTGCACATCCAGAATAGCTTCTTGTCAGCCGGCGAATCAAGAACCTTGCGCAATTCGGCCGCTAGTCTCGGCCGCTTGTAAGCGCTTTCCAAGAAAAGCGGGAAAAACCGGGTAGCAAGGTCCACACGCTCGTTCACGGCATCCTTGCAGTCCATTAGATCGTTGACTACGTCTCGCAGATTGAGCTCCTTTATCGTCTCGTTCAAAACTCCGGCGTCAAAAATGCAGTTGGTGAGGTCCACGTGGTTGATGAGGCGAAGGCCGTACGGAACGTTCGGGCTCGTAAGGATCTTGTGTAGCTCCACGCCCACTCGCTCGCGACTGATTTTATGCAAAAGGGTGTCCTTCATTTTGTCGCTTTTCATTGACTCCAAGGTATCTGGGTCGATAGTGAAGTTGAAGCGACACGCAAAACGGATTAATCGGAGGATGCGAAGCGGGTCGTCAAGAAACGTCTGCAACGGCTGCAACGGCGTCCGCAAGATGCCGTCCTGCAAATCCGTGAGACCTCTTTTCGTGAAGTCCTCCACCGTATCGTTGTTCAAGTTGTAGAAGAGCGCATTGAGCGTAGCATCTCTCCGCAAGGCATCCTCCTCTGCTGTACCACATTCGATAATGGGAACACGGCTATCGTCGGAGTAGCGCTCGCTGCGGAGGTTGACAAAGTCGACGTCTAGGCCAAAGAGCTTGGTTGTGCACGTCTCCAAGTGTTTCGACTTCTCCGGGTTCTTTTTGATGGTGTGCAAGCTTGTGCTGCTGTCCCCCAAGTCACGATTGTTTCTCTGGGCCCATTCGAGCAATTGTGTGGCAAACTCCTGCCCAGAGAGCACGTTGATAGCGATGTCAAGGTCGTTGCTCTCGTTTCCTAAAAGCTTGTCCCGCACCCAGCCCCCGGTAATTCTGAGCTCCAACTGCTTGTCCGAAGGCACATTTTTGTTATACTGCGTGAAAAATTGGACTAAAACCAGCCTGATTTTCTCCTCAACGCCGTTTAACGTAATGCGTTCTAGAACATGTCTCTTCATGACGGCTCTTGCTTGCCCAAAGGCTGGCGTTTTAGCTATTCGGTTAATATGTCCGAAGAAACTAATTCTGGATGAGGTGCTCGTGTGAGGATACATGAGCGCTGCGAATTCTAAATTTTGAGAAACACGAACAGTTTTGCAACATACTCGCATGACGTACAACATCACCTTTGTTTGACTCAGGTACAGAACTCCGAGAAACAATCGTTTATCGAGCGAAGACACGAGCAATTTCCAACGTATTGAGAACTTCAAGATGCGTGAAAGTAGAGAGATTCCACTCACGGTAGACCCAACGGTGCGCGAGTCTAAACTCGTCGGGGCACGCTTATATCTATGCATATCATGTTTTTCTTGCTAATTGAGACGTCGTCACTAACATTTGGAGGATGTAAGTTCTTTGAATAGAATTTCAGGCGCTGCTCGGTACTCCCTTAACCATAACTACAACGAAAAGCTTAAAATTTGCCTGTGTGGCGTAATGGTTAGCGCATTTGACTTCTAATCAAAAGATTCCGGGTTCGAGTCCCGGCATGGGTTCTTGGCGGTTTTAGCTCAGTTGGGAGAGCGTCAGACTGAAGATCTGGAGGTCCTGTGTTCGATCCACAGAAATCGCATGTTTTTTGTCCTTTTCTACTCTGTTGGCGCTATTGTTCTTTTTTCTATTAATTGCCTGTGTTGTCCTGGGATTTCCAGCTACGTCGCCATTGTGCGTGCCCGCTTTTCCTTCCAATAGGTCTTAGCATCCTCACTGCTGACAACGTCTTGATTTAAAGATTTGACTTTATCGATCTTGCACCCATGTAAAAGTAGAAGCTCCGAGATTGCAAATAGTTGGTATTCAACATTGTTCACGTGGACCTCGACTGTCTTTCGTAGAGAATACTCAAATAGAGAAACCGAGATAGGCTCGCTTTCCATCTGAACGTGCATTTGAACACTAATGTTCGGGTCGGCTCCGCAGTTCAACAACTTAATGACATCGTGAAGGTCGATCTTTCTGACTGCCTTGACAAGCGAAGCATTTAAATGCACAACCGGCTCCACAAAAGCCCGCTCCTCGTATTTCTGTTTGATGTACTGTAGTCTCTGCTGGTCTGAGGCGTTTGGCTGGATTTTCTCCTTGGCTGTCGCTTCGAGGTAGGAATTCACCTGCTTGTTATTAATGTAGTTAAGCAATAGTCTGTTCTCTCTCGTGAAGTTGTCTAGCTTGAGCGACTTGACCTTCGAGATATGCGAGCCCATATTTCGGTGGCACGACGAGCATTTGACACAGATTGCAACCAAAAAGTTGCTGGAGATCCACTCGACGGAGTCCGTAGATGAGCAATCGGCGCACTTGTGGTTGTCACTCTCATCTACTAGCCTGACCGACTTCAAATAATTGTCGTCGGCGCAGCGAATTGAGCCTGAATAAATGGAGACCGGTGAGCCTCTTTCAACGTCAATAGGAGATGTCTGTGAGGGTTGGCTGAAAGCAGTGAAGACTCGCGGCTTTTGTGCTTTCTTCAAGAGCCTGTCAGTTAGTTGCCCAGCATTGTATAAGACCCTTATCCATTGGGCCCTTTCATCCTCATTAATGGCTTGGAATATGTGTCTCTGGCCCTGAGAAGTGATTATCTCAAGGCAATATTGTCTCTTTTCCCGCGAGATGGGTTTCACACTTGCCAAAGCCACATCGATCGGCTTGTTGATAGGTTGTGTTCCATTCCGCCAGTCTGAGTATTCAGTCAATTGTCCATTCCGAAGAACAACCCATTCTTTGTGCCACCCAGGTTTACCCTGGCCGCCTTGGGCGTATAAAATGCCAGCAAAGTTAGCGTTTTGCTCCTGATCTACTTCAACCGGCGAAAAGGCCGGACGAGATTCCGTTTGAGGGGAAGAACGAGTAGCAGCGTTAGGGAAGACCATATCGAGGTTTAAGCCCGGCGCCTCATTGATAGTTGCGTTTGCATTGTCGGGCGTGAGGGTCAGAGACGGGTTCAATGAGTTGGACTTTATGAGTGTGGTCAACTCTTCGTTGCTTCTGCAAGCTTCGATCATGTGGCGAAACTGTTGCTTCTCGCTGTTGAAGCGTGACAACCCATTTAGGTAGAGAGTGGCGTTCTCGGAGAGTAGGTTTTGACTGTTTTTGTTATCGAGGAACAACTCGTACGCTAGCAAGCCGTTGTGTGTTGGGAGCTCAGCGAACTTCAAGAGATTCTCCAATAGCTGGTTGAAGTACTGATTGTTGGAGGCAGAGTTTAGCGAGTTCAAGTAGTCAAACTTCGAGAGCTCAAACGCCTTTCTTTTTAGTAAGAGCTTCAGCTCTGGGCGGTCCTTCTCGTTTGACAAGTATTTGTGGAGCCAGTAGTAGAACTCCTTGGATTGTTTTTCGAAAGCTTTCTTCCCGGAAGCGCTCTCAGAACTGCCCTCTGGGCTGACCGGCGCAGTACAAAAGCCCACCATTTTTGGGATTGACGCAAGAACGAAAACGTCCTTCACGATGAACTTGAGGTTGTGGTCCAAGGGCTCGAAGATGCGCTTGAACCGATTCGAGAAATTTTTTAGAAGGTCCAACTTCTTGATGATGGGCGAGAACAGCGAGTCCAAGATTACCTCCACAGCGTCGATGATGCGGTTTCGCGTGCTCAAGAGTCTGCGGAACGTCAACTCCAAGCTCCGCACCTCGTCTTGCAAGCCGAGCATGGCCTTGCGTAGTTTTGGCGAATCAAGTTCGTACGCCGCAAGAGTCCTGCGGAATTCCGGGCCGTCGTGAATGTTGAAGTTGAACGTTTTTCGTAGCTCCAGCACGTTGAGCTCCTTCTGCACGTTTTGCTTTGGTGAGTGAAGTGTGTGGCCGGCTTGCTGTGTAGATCCAGAGGTGCCGGGCGCTCCGTTGCTCGTAGAAGTCTCGCGGCTGGATGGTTCGACCCAGATCTGGAACGAGAATAGAAAAGTGAGCTCGGACAGCGAGTGCCTCCACACCGAGACCTCAAGCGGCTTGTGCTGCGCGTGTTTGCTGTTGAAGCTGTCGTTTACGATGACCGTGGGCAGCAGATCCTCGGGAATAAGCTTGGAGAGGCCGATTTTGGAGGTGTCGCCCGCAGCGTGGTCGCATTCGAAGAAGTCACTCAGCTGCGGGGACGCAAGTGGGTCCACGGTGGAGCCGTAGCTCTTGCGAATGAGCAATGAGGCGTCTCCGTCGGCGTCGGGGCCAAAACGGGACACGTCAATCTCAAGCTTCAACCTGTTGTATGCGGCGGGAACGCATAGAAGCAACGGTGCTGCGGAGGACCCGCTGGAGATGTACTTGACGCGAGTGTCTGCGTCCGCGTCGGGCAACCGGCTATGGAAAGAAATGTTGGTGCATGTGTTGTTGGCTACACTGACGGAGTACCTGCAAGAGGCTGCGTCGTCAGTGAGCGTCAAGTTGCGGAGATGCGCCACGCAGTCAGTGGCGGCCCTGTAGGGGAACGCCATGGCGAATAGCGACTGCGACATAGTGCGGAAATCCTTCTCCTGTTTTTTTTTTCTTATTTGGGTGCGTTGGTGTTGTGTGGCGGCAGAGCAAGCTGTGCTGCTTATGTATTTGGGTATGCAGAGTGTGGCCAACATGTTGCGAACGGCGCGAGACGCAAGTCTAAAAATCGCAGTGCGTGGAAACCGCCGTAGCGTGCCCGAAACTCCATCAATAATACTCTGCCAAAAGGTCTTTAACGACCACTCCCCCAAACCCAGTGTAGGTCTCTGGTTGACTTTTTTTTGTCCTTCGTTCTGGCGCAGAAACGTGGGAACGCGTGCACCAGTGGCAGGCCCAGGTGCTCTTTCGAGCCGTCAGCCGGATGTGTCACGTGACTCCGGAACTGCCCGAGCAGGTCTGGCTTCACCGCTGTGGCGTTGGCCGTTCTGTTTTCTACTGCGACAGATTGTGTCCGTTTCTGCTTTTTTTCTGCCTTTTATTTTTCATATTGTTTTTTGTTTTATTCTCAAACATGTTGTGTCGGGGCATTGCTTGCTCTACAGTGCGTTCTCCAGCTTTTCGGCCACTTCGCACCAAAACCACGTACCCGGTGGTGTGCATCCGGGTCAATGCAAGACCACCATAATCTATAAACTCTGCATTTGTCATAACCTTTTCATCACCAAGACACTTTTCTCACACAGCCACAGAAAATGGACGACGACAAGTCGAGGGACATGTGCCCCATCTGCAAGACAGACCGGTACTTGTCTCCGAACATGGTCTTTCTAATCAATCCAGAGTGCTACCACAAGATCTGCGAGTCTTGCGTGGACAGAATCTTCTCGTTGGGCCCGGCGCAGTGTCCGTATCCCCGGTGCCACAAAACATTGAGAAAAAACCGGTTCAAGAAGCAGGTGTTTGACGACATTGCCATAGAGCGCGAAATCGACATAAGGAAGCGAATCCAGGCCATCTACAACAAGACAGAGGAGGACTTCGACAATCTCAAAGACTACAACGCATACCTAGAGTCCGTGGAGGAAATCACATTCAAGCTCACCAACGGCGTGGACGTGGAAGAGACCGAGAAAGAGGTGAACAAGTACGAGGCAGACCACAAGATTGAGATCTTGGAGATCGCTATGAGAGAGTCGCAGAAGGACGCGGACGTCAGCAAATTCCAGGAGGCAACCGAGAGATTAAGGCAGGAAAAGCTCAGCATCCAGAAGCACATGGAGGCCGAGGACGCCGAGTTCCAAAAACAACAGAAGGTCGAGTTGATGGAGAAGCTACAGTCGTCCGACGCAAAGGCCGAGGAGATCATGAGGCAGCAGAGGTCCGCGCAGCTCAAACGCATGTCGTTGCGGAAGCGCCAGCTACAGCAGATCTCAAACCAGTTGGACCAGAAGTTCCTCGCAAACTCCAAGGCGCACAACCTCAAAGCGCAGGAAGCCTTGGGCAACAAAACTCCCTTCACGCCGTTCTGCGGAGACAGAGACGTCGACAAGCCCTACCATTTGTTGGGGAAGCCCGCTAAGGACATGTTTGACATCACGGACACATACCACGATCCTTACGTGAACAGGCTTGCGCAAAACAGAGAGTACTTGGGCAGCGGCTGGAGGCTCAAGACCGTTTTTGAGAGAGCGTTGGACGAGGCCTTCATGGGGCTCGACTGCTTCATCGAAGTAGAGAAGGCGCTGGCGCCGCCGGTGGCCGCGCAGCAGTAGCGATGCATTTGTGGGCGTGATTCCTATTCCGTCTATACCCTTTTTTTTTTCTTTTTCCATCGCTTCGACCGCGTTAGAGCGGAGAAGCGCCCGTGCATATCTAAAGCGTTAATAAATCTGGCGTGGGGTCTGGCTTCGACTCTGCTTCCACCGCTCGCATCCCGCCTCGTAGAACTTTGCCTTCGTTCGGCACAGCGTCCAGCAGTGCTGCGCTTTTCGACGTGTCAAGCGAAATTAGAGTGTCGTTGGCTGGCCATTCGACCGCGCGCGGCGGCGCAGAGTCTTTCGCCGGCGGCGGCGGCGGCTCGGACGAGATCGAAAATCTCTCAAGCTCAGGTCCAAGACTCAGATTTAACGAGGACGACAGCGGGAGGTCCAGAAACGGGCGGCTTTTCGCTGGCAGCTCTTGGTGCGCCGCACGCTTTTCGTGTCTGTTCGGCAACGGCAGGCTTCTTCCGTTACTCGCCCAGAGCGGCAGGGACGCGGCAGAAAGCAGCTGCTCGGAATTGAAAGAGTTTCGACTCGGGCTCTCCTGCGGTAGCTCGCCGTCCATCAAGTCAAGGGTGAAGCTGTTTGAGAGAGGCTTCAGGCCGAAGAGGGAGCCGAAAAAGCCCGAATTCCGCTTGGTGGTCTGCAGCGCGATGGCGTTCTTTATGATCTTCTCGTACTTCTCTTCCTTGAGCCGGACCCTGCGCAACTGCGAGTTGTGGTCTCTCTTGCGTCTCTCGTCGATTCTCCGCGACGCCTGCTTGATGTGGTGCGCCTTGATGACCTCAATACGGCTTTGGATAAACCTGTTGCTTTCTCTCTCGACCACCGCGTTGAGCCTGTTTGTCAAGCTTGACTTCTGCCGCGCTGGCGGCGTGCTTGCGCGGCCCTGGCGAACGGGCGAGAGGTGTCGCTGCTCGAGCGAGGTTTCGCTCCTGGAAACCTTCATTTGCATGAGCTCCATCTTCCGCGCAGCTATGTACTTGTCGCTGGACGACCACGCAAAGAGTGAGCTGGCGGCGGCGCCGCTTCCGGAGCCGATTCTGCCGCTTGTGGCCCGTTCCGGGCTGTCGGGGCCACCTGACATGTCATGCTCCGGATCGTCCCAGGAATGGACCTTCTGCCGCAGTAGACTGCTCATTGCCGAGTCCGAAAACCGCCCTATTGTACTGCCCTCCTGCTCCGTGTCGTCGATAAACTGGTGCAGGCCCCGCTGGAACGCAAGGTAGAACTTGTAAGCGTTGGCGGAGCGATGTAGTAGCGCTTCCGGGTACAACGACGGACGCTCTTTTTGTGGGGTGCTGCTTGCGTCAATGGCCGCGCCGCCGCTTGCCACCGGGAACAACGTGTCGTTGACAAGCACGTCGATCTTGGCCGAGGCATTCATGGGGTGTACTGGTGCTTGCAAACACCACGAGGTATGCTGCTGCTAGTAACGTGGGCTCTATGCGCGAGCATGTTCGCGGTGCTCGCTGATAGCGTAGGCTGCGGCTAAAATGGAGGGGAGGGAAAAACACGATAAAGGCAGCAAAAATACGATATTGGAGAAATGCACGAGAGACCCCAAACCAGTGCTATTACAATCCGCATCCCCTACACTCCGCCTAAGACGCACACGTCGATATCTGGGATTTGGCTAGACAGTTAGCTATATGTGTGTTATATGCAGTTCGTTTACACCACTACCAGAGTGCTCTATTCAAAACGGGTCAAAACGGGCAGAAATTCTTCGTTTGCTGTTTAGCTGTGTTTTCTAGGATATTGGGATCACGGCAATGTTAGTCTTCTGTGTTTACCACTTTTATGCGTGGTGTTGCTGTCCACTGAAACTCTCGCTCTTCCCCACGTATTGTGCCATGCATTCGGCCAATGCGCGTGTTGCCAGCTCTTCGCAGGTAGCCTTGTATTTATCAAATAGAGTTGCAAATCCCGACATGAACGCAGTGACGTTCCCGCAGTTCCCGCAAGTGAAAGTGTGTGTTGCGTACTACACCAATGTCGGCGAAAACACGCTTTCCACGGTCAAGACTGAGCTAATAGGGAGGAACCCAGCCTACGACTACTGCTTTCTCAGCACTACGCATCTCGTATCGGTGGAGCAGCTCTACTGTGCGCTACACAAGGCGGTGCAGAACATGGTAAATGGCAGTATGAAGGCTAACTCTGTCAACACGGAGGTCATCTTTAGTCTCTCGCCGGTGAACAACATAAACGATGCGTTGAAGCGGTTTGGGGTGGATGACAGCCGGACGGACGTCATCGTGGTCAAAATATGCGGCCCCGAAGCCGACTCGAGTTCAGTTCAAGAAACAGTTTCGGCACTTTTGGGCGCTGAACCTGCTGAGTTGACCGACACCACACTTCTGGAGAGGTTTGACGAAAAGAAGTTCAAGAAACTATTCAAGTTGCTGGGCGCAGCCGACAGCTCGCACGCAGCATTGACACGAGGCGCGATATCAGCCAGCTTATTACGAGGACTATAGAACGTGACGATCTTTTGGAATGCTAGTAGTGATATATGACAAGGAATAGTGCATACATATCGGTGAGTATACCGTGCAGAAAAAAAAGTGTAGGTGGTGTCGCATGACTACCGCCCTGTGAATGCAAAGCGCTGGAGCCTGGTCGCTGCTGTCGGCCTGGTCGACAGTGGTGGCGGAGCCTCGCAAGCTTTGACGGGCAGCGAGTGTTCCTCGATGCAAGTTTCCAAGGTGACGCGGTCCTCGCAGACCCCGTCTGGCGTGCTTGGGGCCAGAGAGCTTTCGCTGCTCTCGTTCACTGCTCTGACTGTCGCTGGGGCGACCCGCTCTGAATGTGCCGCAGTAAACGTTTTTGCCATGCTGCCTTTAAGGGCCTGGTTGCTCACGGCGGTGAAGGAGAATTTCTCTCTCCACAGAATACCGACTTTCGAGACCTTGATCGGAGACTCGTCGAGCTCGTTCGCGTAGCCCTCATCGCAGTCGCTCTCCGCTCTCAACACGGTGGACTGCGACGAGAACAGCTGCGGAGGCAACGCGCTGTTTGTCATGGAGTTGCGCAAGCTCGACCTGCGGTCGTTGTCGTCGTCTGTCAAGTACTCGTTGTCGCAAATCTTGACCGGAGAAGAGGACTCGGGTACCTCCGAGTCGCCTGTCAACACGCTGGAATCCGGGTCCTCATTGCGCGAGACAGGTGCGGCAGGAGGCAAGGCGGGCAACTTGGACAACGCGGACTTGAAGAACTTGCTAGAGCCGCTCTCAGCCGCATCTGACGGGTTGAACCTCTTCATTTTCTTGCTGCTCGGCGAGAGCTTGGCGGGCCGCTGCTCTGCGCGCTTGAGTGTGGTGCTTTTTGTCGCTGCTCTCACGTCCAAGCTCATCTTTGTCGACTGGAAGTAGCTCTCGATAGAACGCGAGGACGTAAAAGATTGTACAGTTTTGGCTGCGGATTTGGCAGTCACCACCGTGCGCTGAAGCGTGACAGACTTGCTCCTCAACGCAGACAAGCCCTGCTCGCGCGAGATGAGCGGCTTGTGCGAGTCTGGGTGCAACTTACCCGTGCAAATGCCAGCCTGGAGCTGCGGGTCAAGCCGCCTGCCACAGCACAACTCGAGGAGCTCGGGGTCCACCGCGCAGTCAGCGTCCACCGCGCGCAACGTGGTCAACAGGCGTGCTACGGGATCAAACACCTTCTGGTAGCGGAATGCCAAGTCGGCCCGCAACGCCTCGTCCATGAAATCCTCAGGAACGCTCTTGTTGTCGGCGCGAAGTGCCAAAACGATTTTATCCAAGCTCGAGAGCCGGAGCACCATCTGGAACGCGGTCTTCAAGCCCACGCCCGGAATGCCCTTGGTGTAGTCGCAGCCGGACAAGATGGCCACAAGCCGCCATTGCGCGGGCGAAAGCGTGTTGAGCGGCAACCGTTTGACCTTGTGCAAGTTGTCTGTGCAGATCTCGATGCACTCGCCGTAGTCGTTGAGCTTGGTGATGAGCCGGCGGCACCCAAACACAAGGAGGTCCGAGTCCTCCGAGAGGATGCCGTCCACGGCGCCAATGTGCTCCAAATACACCATCTGCGGGTCCGCCTCGTACGGCGCCACCACGTACTTCACATGCTTTCGGTCGAGCTCCACCATGACCGACTTGGCCATCTCGGGCGTCACCGCCGCGGCCTTCATGAACTCTTTCCACGCGGACTTGCGGTCTCCGCGGGCCAAAAACCGGTTTGCAGCCTCTCGCGCAGTCTCTCGCTTGATTCTCCGCTCTACGTGTGTGCCCTCCTTGGTGGGCAACGGCGACCCATCAAACACCATCAACGGCTCGACACCGAAGTGCCGCAACATGTCCACCTTCTTCAACACCGAAGTTACGTACCCACGCGTCGGCACATCCGTGCAGAGGTCCTGGGCGCACAGAATGAGCCCACGGTGGAGCCAGCCGTACGTGTCAACGGCTAGCGTTTTGCCCTTGTACTGGGCGAGCGTGGTCTTCTCCTGGATCTCCTTGAGCTCCTGGAGCAAGCCGGTGACACCCATGGTTGTGGAGACGTGTATCGGTAGCGCGTTTGCTTTTGGTGTAAACAGTGCGCGGTTTCCGCAAGATGTATTTCGCGTAGCTTTTTCTACGCATCGTACTACGTGGTTTTCTGCCGTTTTTTTTTTCTTTTTTTTCTTTTATCAGTTCTTTCGCGTTCATATATTGCAATGTAGCTCTACCGTGTGCCTCACATGTTCTGCGGGCGGAACATCACTTGCGGGTTCAGCGGGAACTTGTGGAAGTTCCCTTGCGAGGCGCGTGCTTTGTTCCCCAGCTTGGCATTCTTCGAGGGATCATACTGCAAAATGGGCTCAAAACGTAGTGTAGAGGCTGACTCCCTCGTACTCGCTCTGACGGCCTCCGGATGGGGTGTTGGGAAGAACTGCACCTGGCTGGCGGGCGCAGAGTTCATCGCAGGGTACGGTCCGAAGGATGCGTGCTGCCACGGAGGAAGTACTATGTGAAGATTAGCGGGCATGTTGGGGTTCGCGGGTGGAGGGCCGGGGCATCCACCAAGCGAAGCAGGAAACTCTTGCGGGTTTCCCACAGCCAACTGAGGTTGTACCGGAAGCGGCCCTGCGGCGCCGCCCATGCCAGTAAACAGGTTATGCGTGTGCTGGTTCGCCACCTCACTGAAATTGTTGGGAGGAACGCCCATTGGCGCGTTTTGGTTAATAACGTTGTACGTGACAATCTGTCCAGCAGACTGATGGCGAACTGGCAACACGGAGGAGTTGGTGCCATGAATGGTTCCGCTGCTAGCTGGTCGCTTCTGCGAACGTAAATCAGCCTCCGACTTAAAATAGCTCATTGGCGGCCTCTCGAATTGAAGGAATTGCTGGCCCTTTTCATAGTCGTAGTTTACATTATTTTTCCGAACAACCCCAGAGTTGAACGTAGGTGTAGTGCTCAAGCGTGGCTTGCCGTAGTTATCGCGATCCTCCGTTTTCAAGCCGGTTAGAGTCGGGGAAGACTTGCCGGACAATTTCAGAGGCGAGGACACCAAAATGGTTTCCAACTCATCCTGCTCAGCGATATTGTCCGCAGCTTTCAGCAAGACAAGAGACGAGACTTTCGCTAGCGCGTCCTTGTGCTTGACTGGCCTGAACTTGTAGATCATATAGCCGTATATGTGTTTCTGGTCTGCGTGCTCTTCGAAGATGGTTTGTACAATCAATAAGTTCTTGATGTCTTCAAAATCCCCCGATCCGTTGCAGATGAATGAGAAGTACCCGGCCCAAAACTTGTTGAGGAACGGTACACTTAGTTCGAAGTCTCCCAGCGGGCATGAGAATCCACTGACGATCTCGGTAACCTGAAAAAGCTTTTGATTCGTGCCCTTGTACACTGTAAAGGAGGAGTTGAGGGAAATGAATGGATCGCTGAAGGATGGGTTCAGGAGTTTGAAATGCATGACCGACGAGAAGTCACCATTTTCGGTGACGAACTGCCTATTGTCGGACAACGGAGAAACTGGAGAGGTGTTTGCACCAGTCTCCGAGATGAAGTTGATTCCACATTCGATGTGGTGGATGGGCACGTTCTGCTCCTGCAATTGAGACGCAATCTTGTCAAAGTCGGACAACCAGACGTCGTTCAGCAACGCAAGCAGCTGCCTGAAGCTCTTGACCAGTACGTGGGCAAGAGGTGGTTCCGATGCAGGCTCCAACAGAGTGAAAGAGTGTTCCTCCTGGGACATGTCTCTGTATCTGAATGCTAAGCTGAGCTGGTAAATTGACAAGCATGAAGAAGGCGGCAGGCTGTGATCGATAGGGGAGGAATCCATGATGTTCTTTTCGTTGTGGCGCATCGGAGTGCTCTCAGCTGTGGGGAGCTCAGCGATGGGTGTGGAGGTGCTCTTTTTCAATTTCTGCAAGCGTCCAGAGACTTGTCTGGGAGATCTCACGACGCCGACCTTGTTCTGGAGCATTCGAGACAAAACCTTGTTCTGAGAAGTATTCTCAAAGACGGTCACGTCGGAGTGACACGTTCTGAAGTCCTGGTACTTGTTGAGACACTTCACCAACTCCGCGTCCAATGCGCTTGGCCACACCCGGCTGCTGGAGGACAGAACAGGCGTGATAATGTCAGCAGATTTCTTCGGAGAATCGAGCGCGTTGATGCGTAATGCAAGTCTTTTGCATGGGGAATCGCCCGAGATCGAGAGCTTACGCTTTTTCGGGGTCATGTTGCCGAGAAGCGGAGCCTTCACTCCGTGGGTTTCAGAGCCGATATGCACGGTGGACGCGTCACTCTCAAACGGGCTGTGGTCGATAATAATACCCGTGGTATCCTCGGTGAGCTCGTTGATGGACGCAAGGTTCATAGAGAGTTGCGTGGTGTCGTTTGTGAACGACCAAATATCCACTGAGTTCATATGCTCCTGCAGTTCCTGGCTGGTCATGTTGTCGCCATGCAGACTTTCGGACACCGCGTCCGGCGCCTTCTCGCGGTCTTCATGCTTGGAATCGAAAGAGGCGTCGGCTGGTCTCTTGCTTGGAGTTTTGCTCCCAAAGAGCGACATCATGCCTCCGTAGTCATTTCTGTTGTCTCCGTCGCCCTTGCAAATGCGGTTAAAGAAGCGCTGCGGCGAAAGCGAGCTTAGGAGGTTCAACCCACGCGGCGATGTAAACCTGAACGACGGCAGGGGCCCCAAGGCTCCGAAAGTGAAGGACGGCGTCAAGCTCACGCTCTTGCTGTTGCTTTTCGGAGTTTCTGGCGGCATACTTGCGGGAATTTTGCTGGACAAAAACGAGGCAAGCGCGTCACAGCGACTCTGTTATATTAGGATTATTAGGATGCAACGAGCCTCTTTTGAGGAAAGACCCAATTTGAGTGGTGTTTCTCAGCCCTAGTCACGCCGGCGTGGTCTCTGAAGGTGGGCCGCAATTTCACCAAGGTATTATTGGACAGGAAAGCGGCTACAAGGCTGGGAGGGGGAGCGGCAAACGCAGGTCGAGCGAAAGAGAACGTCGCAGCGAAAGAACAATGAGAGAAGAAAAAGAGCGTTGGAGGTGGTGGTAGCAAAATACAGAGATCGCAGATCGCAAGCACGCCTAAATTAGGTTGCATCTCGTCGCATAAATAAACGCGAATTTTTACTTTCTCTAGTTCGCGGCCATTACGCGACCGGGTGTGCACGAAGGAGGGCCCAGTACCGCCGCGGCAACGCCGATAGCGGCTGCAAGAAACATGCCATTTTGTGCCTGGCCAGCCACCACTAGGCCTATAAAGATTCTCGCCAGAGCACAGCAGAGCACAGCAGAGCACGGGCTTGTGTAGCGAATCCTGCCCGGACCAACGTCTGCTCACTTATATGTTCAGATAAGCACCTGGTGCGTGTTCAGCGCCCGATAAGGAATGGCCGCGTTGGAGTACGACAGCAGTGACTCCAGCTCAGTACGCGCACGGCTGGGGCAGACTGCCAATTTGCTACAAACGGCGTGTTCATTTCTGGGCTCTACTGTAAATCTTACTGCTACGTTTCCGTGCTGGTCATTGAACGGCACGCGCTAGAGGTGTAGGGGCCGGGGCTAGCCAAAATCAAACATTAGATAAGCACTTGACGCGCTCGGCCGGAGAGGCTGCGCAGGCGATAGCGAGGCGCCAACCGCGACGCCACTAGTCAAGCAACAGCAGCCTCTCTCTCGTAAGCTTTGAATATGGGAATACCCAAGCTGGGCCTAGCACGGCACCAGCGCCGCTCGCAGTCGGCCTGTCCACTGGGTAAAGCCTGATACGAAAAAAGTGCCTGGCAGCAAAACCCCGGCCGTCTCACGGTCAGGAAAGGCTCCGGACGAGAGCATGGAGCTCCTCGATAAAGGCGCAGGACAACCCCGCGTATATCACATCGGCTTCGGCAAACTCGTGCTTGAGGATTTCCACGCACGCGCGGGCGACGTTCGAGCGAGCCCGGCCCCACACTTTGTCAAACACCTCGGCAATCAACTGGCCGTATATCAGAGACGGGTTTAGTGAGGTCACAGGGCGCAAGTTAACTGAGAGCGTAGGCGGGAAGTTCCACTGAAACGTTTCTTCCATATCGCAATTCACTTCATTGGCTTCCTCGTACTCTTTCATCCGCTGCTCTCTCTCAACCGCCTGCTTCGCAAGTATCAATTCCTGGAGACCCACCTCCGCAGGGCACATGCTTATGAACTGGTGGTGTAGAAGCCTCGCTGCGCTGGGCCGTCGCTTGGCTGACTTAACCAAGCAGTACCGTACAAAGTCCTTCAACTCGGCGCTGTACTCACTGCCCTCGAGCTCCGGTGGCTTGCTGCCCGGGATCTTGAAAAGCGCCTCCATGGGCCGCAAATGGGCGAGCGGTGGCAGCCCCGTCACAAACTCAATGGCGGTTATCCCCGTAGACCATATATCGGCCTTAGTGTCGTACCCTTTGGCCGTGCGTGTGATCACCTCGGGCGCCATCCAGTACGGAGTGCCCACCAAAGTGTGCCTATTTGAGAGAGACATTTCTCCACTTACACCAAAATCCGCCAACTTGACCTTTCCGTGCTCAGTGAGCAAGATGTTGGCCAGCTTAACGTCGCGGTGGACCTTCTTCTGCCCGTGGAGATAATCGAGCCCACGAAGAACGTCCCGCAAAATGTAGCACGCTACGTTTTCCTTGATTGTGCCAAAACACTTGATCAAATCGGAGCACGACCCGCCGCCACAGTACTCCAACACTATCCACATCTTAGTGTCCTGCAAAAACGTCTCATAGTACCTGGTCAAGTATTCCGAGCGGACTCTGGAGAGAAATTGGATCTCTTTGAGGAGCTCCCGCACGTCACGGGCCATGTCCAAATCGATGATTTTGAGCGCAAACGTATTGCCTGAAATCATGTGCGATCCTTTGTAGACCCACCCAAAGGAGCCTTTTCCTAGCAAGCACCCTACGTGGTAGTCTTCCGCCGGCATTGCTGTGGACTGGAAGAGACAGTATTTTGCATCCACAAAAGAAGTGCAGGCCCAGGCCCACGCACTGTTTTTGCACCTAAAAAAAAGTCGCAGCACGAAGGCTACCGAACTGGCCTCCCAGAGCCTAGACTTTCACCCATTCCATCTATCCTTGCACAAACATGGATTTGATAGGCGACATCGTGGAGCACGATAACGCGCCTCCGACGGAGCCAACGTTCACGCAGCACAGCGCTACCACGGGGTTTCCCAAACTAAAGGAGTTCACAGCTAAACCTGCGTCCAGGTTTAAGGCAGGCAAAACTTCGGCACCGACTAGAAAGGATACCACGCGGACAAAGCAGAGCCTGTCCGCGCCCCAGACCGGTCTCTCGGAGGCAGAGCGGATCCACCGCGAAAACCTAGAGAAGATTGCGAGCTTGACGGAGGAAGAGATCACCAAAGAGCGCGAGGAGCTCTTGCAGGCGCTAGACCCGAAGCTAGTGCAGAGTTTGTTGAGTCGAACAGAGGAGCGGGCCTCGGAACACAACCATGAGCACGCCGAAGGCTTTGGCGACTGGATTGGCGGCGGCAGAAACGGAGAGTCGCTCCCTCATTTGGAGCCAAGTGATGTTAACAAGGCGCTCGGGGTGAAGTCTGTGAAATTTGACGACAATGACGACGTCCAGCACTACGCTGTGGAGGAGGACGTGGAGGAGGACGACGACCACGAGCAGCTGCCTGATAGCCCTGACCACGACGAGCGTTTATCTGAGATGGAAAGCGACGAGATTGCGCCGGAAGGCTACCAGATTGCGCCGGAGGCAAACGAGCAGCCGAACGTGCATTTTCTCAGACCGAAGGTAGCCCACGAGGACCCCGACTTGGACATCAATGACCCCAAGTTCCTCGATAAGCTCCACGAAAAATACTACCCGGACTTGCCCAAGGAGACGAGCAAGCTCGCGTGGATGAAGGCGCCGATGCCCGCGCACAAGATCTCGTCGTACGACGCCATCAGCGACATGCGATTTGACTTCAAAGGCAACTTGGTGCAGCTCGACCAGAAGTCGCAAGATGTGCCTATGCACATGGGGCTCCACCACCACTCGGACAGCCCGCAGCTCGCGGGATACACGCTCGCGGAGTTGGTGCACTTGACTCGGTCTGTTGTGCCGACGCAGCGATGCTTGGGGATCCAGGTGTTGGGCCGGGTCTTGCACAAGTTGGGCATGCACAAGTACAAGATCACCCCGCTCTGGGAGGAGGACGAAGTCGAGAACGAAAACGCTGTGATGAGGAGGGAGAGCGAAAAGATCATGGAGCAGTTTGAAGACATGATGTGGGAGTTGATTGATTCTCTACGAGTGATCGAGTCACTCACGCAGGCCAGCGACGAGTTGCAGACGAAAAATCTCTCGGTGAGAACGTATGCCATCGAGGCGTTGTGGCTCTGGAAGCAAGGCGGCGGTCGTCCCGAAAGGCCGGCTACGAGCGAGATGGACGTTTTGGCAGAAAACCTTCTGCCGCAGTAGTGCGACGAGGGTATAGAATGAATGGACTTTGCAACAAGAGTTAAACTGTAGAAGTCTAGGACGTCGCGGGGGAGGTTGTCGACAAGCAAACAGAATCCTTACAGGATTACGAAAGGTTTACTGTGACCAGAGAATTCCTGTCGGGATCGATCGCACAGGCTGATTGGGAATCCGACAGGCTTACGATGAGAATACCACGCGTGGGGCCAGTGAGGTAGGGTCGGCTCTCGCCGCCTCACGAGCAAAGTCTGGACAGAGAAACCCGAGACCTCCCTGGGTTCGAGCACCGGGCAGCGCAAGCAAGCTGGAGCTCTCCAAAACGAAGAGTTTCCAGGGTCCTGCTGTCGCTGCGCCAACGCTCGTAGATGAACGCAAGGGAGAACGTCACGGGAAGAGAAGCCGCACACACAAAAGCGGCTGCCCCGCCGGGCTTAAAACAAGCCGCAGCGAAGCAACGCAGTGAAGAGCAGGCTGCCCAATTGCACTCCACACCAAAAAAAGCCGAGGTATTGCCGTTGATCTGCGCACATAGACACATTGCACCGGTGGTTCTAACGAAGGCGAGTTTCCTCGTACCGGGCAACTTAAGTTGTGCGGGCGTCGTGACTACGCGAAAGCGGGACAGATAGCGTTTATTACGTATTGTAGTACGGAGAGTCCGAGTAGGAAAACAGAGAAAAAAAAAACGTCAGAGCACTAGGGCCCTGCTTATTTGCAGGACGGGAGCGCCGTGGCTTACAAGGGGCACCCCCCGCCAGAATGGCGGACAGAGTTCGAAAGCCTGCGTCAACGGGCGCCTCATACCGAGCCGTAGTTTGCGCCGTGGCCCTGGCCGTCGCCAAGGTGTATGTGGGTTTCGGGCTCCGGGTACAACGAGATAATGTACAACGAGTGGATTAAGCCTGGAAGGTACAAGAGGACAAAAAGGCAGATGTTGATGGCCAAGTCCATGGAGAGGCCCCTCTTGACGGCGACGGGGATTGGAGGGAAAAGAAAGGCGATAAACACCAAGAACCAGTCACGAGCGTGCATTTTGTGGCGAAAAGAAAGTAGGTGATTTGGACGAAGGCGAGAAACGGGTGCGGCTATACGTAGTGTAGAGATAACGGCGCGCCGGGGTATGGGACCAGTGATTAGAGTAAAGGTGCGAAAGAGCACTATACGCTGTGGGGGCGACCCGGAGAGTACTCACGTAGTAGGGATTTCTGGCTGGATCGCAGTCGCTCTGGTGTCTTTTTCTGACGTTCTTTTATGTACTTTATTTTACGTTTTCTACTCTTTCTACTTTTTTCTCCTTCTGTTCACTCAGTGTATCTACTATTAGCTGCATTTCGCAACCAGTGCACAGCATATAGTACCTAGAATTCTGAAGAATTGCGGCGCACGCGACCAGCACTGTAAACCTTGGGCAACAAAACTGACGTTCAACTACACTAAATAAAACTCTAGGCGAGTCTCTGTCAGAGAGTAAAGCAAACCACTGCATTCACCACATACAGCAAAAAAAAATTCAGTAACTTTCGGTATGCACCAAAAGAGTCACCTGTTAGTAATCTCAGATCCAGAAACCACAAGGCCGGCTGCTGCGCACTTGCCATTCGCGCTCTCCGGAAATCACATCCACTGCTCGTAGCACTGCCAGAGAATGCACATACTCGCCGTACTTCTATCGGCGCTTCTCCTTGCGGTGCAGTGCGCTCTTGCAGTGCTGGCCCAGGACGCGTTTAAAACAGATTGGATCAGCCACAACCACGGGCCACTCCGCACGTGTACGTTGCTAGACCGCCAGTCGGCATTGGCTTTGTCGAGCGACAATTCGCTATACTACATAAATGTGTCCAACGGCAAGGTGGCCGCGTACGTGGACTTGGAGCTCTTCGGGAGCAACGATTTTGCTGTAACGGATACTTTTGTTGCCACGTATTCATCGGAAAGCCCCGAGGTACTACTCTTCGAGAAGTTTTCCGGCGTGTACGTCACCAACATTGCCTTGGGCTCGCCGGCGGTCCAGATCGAAAGTCTTGCGAAAGGAAGGTTGGTAGTACTCGAAAAGGACGGAGCGCTCGGAGTGTGGAACGGCAAGACGTTGTGCGATGTGGGGTCGTTCAAGACTTCTTCGTTTGCGCTTTTCTCCACTCCAAATTCCACCTATGTCTTCGTCGGAGCATCTGCGTATGAGCTCAATGCCCAGCAAAGCGACGGAGAGGAAATTTATACTCTCACCAGCGTTTCTTTGAGCTCACTAGAGAGGAATTTTCCTGCCCAGTCCCAGGCTGAGCTGGCTCGCACGCACCGTTTCCCATTGTTCTTGGCCGAGCACCACGGAGTAGCCGCTGTTGGCTCGGAACTCGTGGTCTACGACATCTCTGGCCCAGTAAGCAAGATCGAGTACAGAAAGTCGTTCGACGATATTCTCGAGTTGAAAGTGCAAGGCACGTTGGTCGCAGTGGTCACTAAGCTGAAGGCGTTCGTCCTTGACCTTTCTGAGTTTTTCTCCACCGGCAAAGAAGAAAGTATAAAGTCACGTTCTGTCGCCTTGCACGGGACGGCGAGCTCACTTGTTTTGTCTGATGCTTGTTACGCTTCCTTGAGTGAAACCGAGGGGGCGTTTGTCGTCGAAGAGCTCGACTTTGCGTCAGAGAAAAATGCCGTTTACTCCCTCCCCAAGTCACCACGCGCAGCTAGTGGTCCGTCCATCATGGTCGACGGTCTTCCATCGTTGTCCAAGGTGGAAGCAGTACATCATATGGTAGAGGAAAACCAGTCTGCGAGCATCATGATCCGCTGGTTCCACAGGGTAAGAAGCCACTTGGCTGCCTTTGGCAAACTCATGTCTCAGCTCGCAATGGGCAAATACACCTCTCAGGCCGCTGTTGAAAACGACGAGTTTGGCTTCGCTAAGATCTACCTCTTTGTTGATACCGAGCAGCTGAGCCTCTGCGCTAAGGATTCCAGGACTGGCACTTTTCTATGGTGCTCTGACATAGATCCTCAGGGAGATTTACTTGACTTGGTGGCAGAAGGAGAAAAGATCTACTTGGTTGCGAAGCACAGCTTGGAGACTTTTGACTTGAGAACGGGTTCGCTACTCGCTACTGAGAAGTTGGACACCCCAACTGATCAAGCATTTCTCCTCAATTGCGAGACTTCGGGAGGTGAGTTGGAGCAAGACAGTGATGCAGAAACCTTGGTGCTCAAGCTGGGTTCAAGCTTGAAGCTTGTCGACCCCGGGGCCAAACCTTTGCCTTCCCAGTACGTTCTTTATAAAGACAATGATAGCATTTACTCGTTCAAAGTGCTTGGCAACCAGCTTCAGCAAACATGGAAATGGTCTTCTCCAAACCAAAAGATCTTGGCCGTGAGCAAAAACTCGGACAGTCTAACACATGCAAGTGGAATAGCCCGCTACGACAGGTCAGTGCTCTACAAATATTTGAACCCAAACCTCATTGCAATTATCAGCAAAGGACAAAGCGGTTTGAGGCTCCAAATCCTTGACGGAGTTTCAGGGGAAGTGATTCACACGCGGGAGCACAAAGGTGAAACTATCGATGAAAACGACATAAACATCGTTCAGAGTGACAACTGGGTAATCTATACTCTATTCGTCACATATCCAAAGAACGAGCAGCGTATCTATGTCGTTGATCTTTTCGAGCCAAAAAGGGATGTTGAAATCGGTAGCTCGTCGTTCCAGTCTTCCAACGTAACTGTTTCGTCCAAAACGTTCATCTACCCCGAGCGGATTGTATCCGCCAGATCAACCTACACCAAAAATGGGATCACCACGAAATCTGTGCTCGTGCTCACTGAGCACGGCAACCTTGTTGAGATCCCAAAGTACGTCCTCAACAGCAGACGAGTTGATGCGCGCAACCTTACGCCAAATGACAGCTTGGATGACTTCAAAATGCTGCCATACGAGCCAGTCGTACCGGAAAACCCACGTCATGTGCTCAGTCACAAGCACAAGCTTCGATTTACCGGTAACAATCAAAATATCTTGCTCCGGCCAACTAATTTAGAGTCTACCTCCATCGTTTGCTTTGTCAACAGGTTTAACGAATTCTGCACCACGGTGCAACCTTCGTTGTCGTACGACATTCTTGGGTCAGGCTTCGACAAAGTTAAGTTGGTAGTGACAATCGCATTGCTTTTTGTGGCATTGTTAGTCAGCAGACCGTTTGTTCACGCGAAGCAGTTAAACGCAAAGTGGATTAATTAATAGAGTCGTAAAGGAAACATTAGCATCATCGAATATTGGATTATTATTTAGGCGAAGATTGATCCTGTAGTCATGAGATAGTCTATAACTTGTTTATGTTCAGGGACATTTTCACGTAGGCCGAAGAGCTCCCAGTCTATATTTTCGACTTCTGGAGGCGTCCTCAACGTCTCACTCTGGTACACTTGCCATAACAGCTCGTAATGCAAACCAGATACCAAGTAGCTGCCCATTTTCTCAATGACGAAGAACGATTTGCTTTTGGACTTCCAGGCCAAGAGCTGTCCTTTGTTGCAGGCATCAAATTTATGAATTATTGTAAGGATCTTGTTGTTCATCGACTTCCATTCCGAGTTTCCATCGTTGGTCAAAATCTTGTACGAGCGCAAGAACAAGTTCTTTACTTCATGGTAGCGCTCCACCGACTCCAAAAGAGCACTAGAATGTAGCTGCAACATAGTCAAGGAGACCAAGTCGATACAGAAACGAAAATGAATGGGAATCAGAAACACGTTGGCGCGATCAGAGAAGCAAGACTCGAAGATATCGAGGATATCCTTCGAGCAGTCTATAGCGCGACCGATGACACTTTTGTAGTCCCTCAAGGTGATGTCGCTTTTGGAAAGGTAGTAAGCGTAAAGCTGAAGCTTTGAGAACCCGACCGAAAGCGAGATGAGGTCGTCTTTTAGTAAAGGGGAAGAGTCGCTTCTGAAGGCATTCAAGATCTGCTCAAACATGTTGAGGTGGATAAGCTTGCTCACTTTGGACGGGGTTTCGACCAAGTCGTTCATGTTCTCGTTCATTTTCAGCTGGACCAAGGAGACCTTCAAGAGCGAGTTGATGGCGTTGTCCTGGCGCGAGAAGCTGGCCATGTCGTAGAGATCAACGTTGGCAGCTCTGTTGATTATGTAGTCCTGGTGGAAGCCGTTGTAGCTGGAGGTGGAGAGGCCGAGATGCACAAGCCAGTAGTTGGAGTTGATGTTGACGTACTTGTAGATGCGCTCACCGAAGAGGTGGTTGACATCAGCCTCGTTGTCGATCTCCATGTTTGTCTTCTTGCTGAACTCGTCAATGAAGTTGAGCTTGTGGAGGCCGTACTGGAGCGACAAGCTCTTCATGAGAGAAATGTACTTCACGGAGATGCAATCCTGGATCTGCAGGGCCTTGTTGTCCGGCAACGGCCACGTAGTCAAGATCAAGAGGGCAATCAAAGAGTAAAGCGAGCGTGGGGTGCTGAACCAGCACTCTACAACCACGAGGTTCTGCACGTGGCTCGCCAACTGGAAGTATTCCTGGGGCGAATCCTGGCTCAAGAGGCTGGTGACCACGATGGCCCAGAAAAGCAAGCCGCTCTCGCGGTGCACGGAATGCAAGGTGCGCTGGAAGAACGAGCGCGGCAACACGGGCAAGTACGCGCTGAACTCCTGCTCAAACACGCGGAAAAGATGCTGAGCTTTCTCGGTGGATATGCTGATGGGGTCAAGCTTCTGGTCGGTGTGAATGGAGAAGGAATCCGCAAGCGAAAGCGTGGCGATCGGGTCGATGTAGATGGATTCCTCCGGGCCGGCCGGGCTCGGCGTGCAGAGCACGGTTTGCACCTTGTCGGCGACGGACGGCAGCGGCGACTGCGGTAGTGGCAACCGCAGGCGTCTGATAAGCGAGTCGACGATCTGCGACTTGTGGTCGATGACGGAGTTAAGCGACTGGTGGAGGTCCTTGACCTCGGCGAGAAAGCGCTCGACCAAGTCGTGCTCTCTCCGGGGCGGGTGGGTGACGTCGAGATGGCACGGCGCCTTCTTCTTGGCACAGTGCGTGCAAGGGAGCGGAGATGTCAACGCAGCATCACAGCGGATTTTGTTGCTGCGGCAGCGGGTGCACAGCTTGAGTACTTTTTCGCCCTTTGGCTTCAGTTTCGGCACGGCGAGATGGCGCCTTCGTTGCATGATGATGGCGGCCATGTATGCTGGAGATGCAGGGGGTATTGCTGTAAATGCTGGGCTGTTGTTGTTGGGTAGGTTTGGTTTGCCTAGGTTTTTGGTAGATGGTGGAGTGCGGCGGGAAGTGGCTCGAAAATCAGCCGATGTAGCAGGCGAGGAACACACTAAGCGGCGAGGGACAGCGGCGAGGACTTCGGGGTGGCGGAGATATTAGCGGAACGGCGAAAGGCGGCCAGAATTAGGGCGATTGCAACAAAATATAGAAGATGTCGAGAAAAAGCCGATGCGGGCAGTCGTGTATATATATCGGGTGGTTTAGTGGAGCTCGCTTCGCTCGCGCGCCTGACAGCGCAGATGGTAAGCGATTTGGGTGCGAAATGACATGCCGCTTATCGGACAGGGCCCCGATGAATAATTCGTGCGCGCGCATTGGTCGCGCCAGACCCGGACGTCGGTGATGACAATGCGAGCGGCGAGAGCGCGCGCGGGCCGAGCGAGCACGAGCAAATAGCAAGGCAGAGAAAGCGAGACAGGGCACAGCAAACGTAGAAGTGCGGAAAAATAGGAGAAGCGAAAGAGAAACAGAAGACGATGGGAAGTTTTGTATAGGGAGGTACGTAGAGAGGCACGGATTTCGTGAGGGCCACGAAAGATTTGCTAATCTGCTGCTGCAGCGCTCTGGTGGAGTGGGCCTGTGCGGCGTAGCGTAGTAGGCAGCAGAGCGTGGGCCATCGTGCGTGGGCCGCAGAGTGTGGGCCGCAGAGCGGGCCGCAGAAGCGTAAGCGAGCACAGCAACAACACAGCGACGACACAGAGTTTTGGAGAACTCGAGAATTTCTACACGGCAATCAACGTATACCTCGCACTCTACTTCTCCTTGCCAAGTATGCTGTGGTCAGGTGCTTTCCAATCTTTTCGTCCTTCCTTCTCTCTGTAGTCTTCTCTCGGCCTCTCTATAGCCTTAGCGCACTTCATGCACACCGGGCCATCTCCACCAGGAAGCCACCACCAAGCTATCAGTACATGGACAACGCAACAGCCGTGCACCTCTATAACCTCGCCCATTTCAACCCGTTCGTACCGCCGCTGGCATGCCACGCGCTACGGCTGGACCTGTTTGCGTGCGAACACGGCCTCAACTATCCGCCAGGCTACGCTCATTGCGAGCAATGCGGTGTCTACGCCATTCCTGGGTTGACTAGCTCTTACCGCATAGTCTACAAGAAAGAAAAACGCCACAAAGTGAAACCGAACGCCCGTATGTTGCGCCGAGCAAGGCTGCTACGCGTAAAGTGTCTCCGTTGTCATTTTGCCAAGACGCACTATGCCCTCATAGATAAGAAGAAGGCTCCCGTGGCAGACACCGGCGTATCGTCGCCGGCCACCACCGCGGGAGGCCGTAAAAAGAAGAAGAAAAAGAACTCGCAGCTCGGGTCGTTGTTGGCGCAGAAAAAGGCGGCGCAGCTGGCCGCCAGCTCGTCGTCGCTCTCGCTAATGGACTTTATGCACTGAGAAACGTCGCAAACGACTTGCTCAAACGGTCCGCAGAGGCCGCCACAGCGATCGAGCTTCTCTCTCGCAAGGGGTTCCTGTCACGCACGCACTGCCTGACCCATCTCCTGCGTCTGTATAGCTGCCCGTCAGAGCTGGCGTCGTCGTCTTGAAAGTCGTACACCCACTTCTCGTCCGTGTCGACGCTCACCAAGTCCATGATCAAGTTCGCGTTCACCCAAATGTTCGGGTGCAAGTCGATCTGCCACTTCTCTTCGACAAACAGCCAGTACTTCGGCGGCTTGATCTCCTCGAGCGTGGCTTTCTGCAAGATCTCGAACTCGGCTCCCTCCTGCGCAATGGCGGTGGAAGTATCTGCAGTGTCCATGGTGGTCGCTGGACTTGACTCTGGCTGTAAGCTCAAGGCGGCGTCGTCGTGGTCGTGGTCGTGGTCATGGACGTGGTCGTCGTCGTCGACGTTGAGCTGGTTGAGGTGCCTGCGTGGGTGGTTGAGCGCAAAGAACTCCGAGGTGAAGCCCACAAATTCCCACGTGTTGTTTCGGCTCAACACCTGCAACTCGAACACCTCGGCCAAGCGAGTAGCCTCCGCGGGCTGCTCGCCGCCGTCGTCCGATATTAGCGACATGAGCATCTTCTCCATACTGTCAGTTTTGTCTAGGCGTGCCAAGCGCGCCTCCTCGGTATCGTACGTGTCCAAGATTTTGCTTTTCACCACCGGGTGCAACGCGATGACGCCGGCCCATAGTAGCACGATCGCTACGGGCTTAACTGGGATCACCCTTATGAGCACCGGGATGATGCGCGGCAGCGCCACCAAGTTGAACGCAATGTTGGCCACCAATATGAGAAACACCACCGCGCTCAAGCGCTCGTCCTCAAAGAGAAAGTAGTGCTGGCCCCAGTTGACCAACGCGTCGTACGTGCGGATGTACCGCACCAACTGGTTTTGCATGTCGGTGAAGTTCATCAAGAAGTCCTTGGAGTACTGCGAGATGACTTTTGGCGGCTCGTACCGGCGGAGCGGTGCACCCTGGTGCGGCACCGGGTTGTGGAAAGTGAGCCAGTTGTCGATGGGGCCCGGGTCCGGCGCGTAAAGCTTCATGTAGCTGGGCACCATGTACTTTTTTAGTAGCCAGAGCGACGGGTACGCCGTCAACAAGTACGGGTTGAGAATAGTCAACGTAGCGATCAAGAGCACCCCGACCGTGTGCCACGGGTTGTACCAGCACGCGGTGTAGGCCACCTCGTCCAAAAGCTCAAACACGGGCGCCGATCGCTGTGCCATTTGAGTGGAGTTGGTTGACATCAAGAGCATCGAAAGGGGCGGCCGCGTCTTCAGCATTATAGTGCGGACGCTTCGGTCGGACGCGGGCTCCAAGTCCGCCGTAATCACCACGCTCAACAACTTCTCCATGATGCGGTCTGACAACTGGTTGGTCATCTTGTTCTGCCCGTTTTCCAAGTACCAGTAGTCAGAAATGGGGCCATGCGACTGTGAGGCGGCAGATTCTCGCGCAGCAGCGTCGTCCAATGCCTGGAGCGACTCCGCGGCCTTTCCCGCCGCCTGCGGCGTGATTATTGGCCGCGTCTCTCCGGAGGTTTCCTCGACGGCGATGATTTTTTCCATAAAGCTGGACACCAGCTTCATTGTTGCAAGGTGGCGCGCGGGTTGCAGCCTTGCACGGGTGGGTTGCGCTGCGTTGCAGGTTTTGAGAGACCAACAGTATGTTGCGGGACGCTCAATGAGGGATAAAAGTTGCTCCTACTATCCCTCGGGGTGCAATTGTTAGTTGGCGAAGAAGTAGCTGTGGTCTTGCAGTTACCTTTGCGCAGCCAGCCATGCCGCGCTCGCTAGTGTGACGGGGATTCTCACCACACGAGAAAAGCTGTAGCAAAGTACGCTAGCAAAAACACGCTAACCAAAAAAAAAAAAAAAAAAAAAATTTAATGAC